>JAYXIM010014564.1:0-136730 GCA_037575425.1 Anastrepha fraterculus
ACACTTTTTTTGCCTTTTGCTGTGTCACTGTACATAGTATTCGAGTGTACTTCTCAAAAGCCCTACAGAGTTGGTTGGTTTGTTGGTTAGAGTGGTGATTCATCCAGAATCCAACTAGCGCTTCCGCACCATTTTGTTGCCGCATCCTCGTTACCAAATTGTTTAACAGTTATTTGCAGCAGGACTATATCCAGTCTGTGCGGTTTAGGAACCGTATTAGGTTGTTGACGTCTAAGCCAGACAGCTGCTCGAGACTCTCGAACAGCGGTTTGCCCAGGGTTGACATTCTGTCCTTCCATAGGGCACGGCATTCACAGAGAAAATGGAAGATTGTTTCTTTTTTCACCGGTTGTTTACAACTATGACAGTATGTGTTGTGAGGGATGCCCATTTTGGCGGCTTGTTCTCCGATAGACCAGAAGCCAGTTATGACTGCCGTAAGTCTACAGGTGTCCCGTCGTTTCATGTTTATTAATGTAGACGATTGCTTGATGTTGTAGGTGGGCAATAACGTTCTGCTGATTTTGCATTTCGTCTGGTCTCTCCATCTACACTCTGCAATTCGAAGGTATTTTAGGGAAATTGCATTCTTGACCGCACCTAGTGGGGTGAGTACTGGTACTGCAAGGTACAGCAATTCGATGTTGCTTTTTCCCCGAAGTAACATGTCACATATACCCTTTTTGGGTATTTAGCCGAGCTCTGCCACCGATTTGTGGTGTGCTTCTTGATGTTGTTCCATAAATAAAGGGACCGCCAAACGGCAGATATTTTTTATGCGGAGCCTTTTCATGGCAAAAATACACTCGGAGGTTTGCCATTGCCTGCCGAGGGGCGACCGCTTTGCCACATGGGCCTGGAAGAAGGCAGACTGATACTTGCGCAAATATTGTAGATCTTCCAGTTTCTCAATTTCATCTACCACTAGTTGCCTTTCCTTCTGCGATCGCCTTCCCCTTTCTATAAAAGAAAAAGTTTCAGGTTCAAGTTTCGACTTCAATTATCCAAAACTGTTCAAGACAGTAAGACACCTGTGGGCACTTATTTAAAATAATGACTAATCTATTTACTTGTAGAGATAAGTAGTATACCTATGAGCACTTCCTTTGGGGAGGTCTCTCCCTAATTTATTGCTAGCAAGTTCTCTGTATCTAACAAAATTCCACCTTAAGACATTAACAAACGTAAGTAAGACAATATTTTCGTACTTGTATTTGCAGTCCTGTGCTTATGCGTAAGTAAGTATGTGTCTACTTATAGTTATGGCTGCACGCATGGTTCATGTATGTAGATATACATTTGTTTTATAGTTAGTGCTGCAACAGTCACTCAACCAGCCACGGTAACAACCGTATTCCTGACATTGTAATTGACTGTAGCTGAAACGTGTGCCAAGAGCCGGACTAATCTGCAAAAGAGACAACTGGCCAACGACATGCACTGCATGCAACCAGCATTGCAGCAGTACTTGCTCCCGACACGCCTTTTCACTGTTCCAGCAGAACAGAAATTCAGAAATTCTTGGACAACCATATATCCATGGAGCATATTGTGGCAAGTGGCAGCTGGGCTGGCTAACTCCTAAATATTTATTAGTCATATATGTGCTGTGCAAACATTTGGACACGTAAGTGGCTACTTACAGTGCCAGTTGCATTGGAATGGCCGGTATTCTATAAGAATTAAACCTTCAAATGCAACCAAGGCAGCGATACTCAACGAATAGTCCAGTCTCAATCTAACACACACACGCACACACACATACCTTTGCATACAATAGCCAGAGGTAGGCTGAAGTTTCTCTTCACATTCTGCTTGCTGTCATTATAATGTAATTTCACATGCATATGTGTGTGTGTGTGTATGTCACACAAATATACTTAGGTGGGCATCAATACTACTTGCCGCTTAGGTGTAAAAGCATATTTGCACTTACATATATTTGCGCTTGACTAACAGCAAATTAGCACCAGATATGCCGCTGCATCCTCCTCATCCTTCTCGGCCCTTCTTGCATATCTGCCCCACTGCTACTGTTTCTTGTGTCCAAGCACCACATATTGGCCATATCTGCTTCCAATGTTTTTGTGCTTGGCTGATAGCAACAATCCGAACTGTCATAACAATATTATCAACGCTTGCAGTTTGAATTGAAAGCAAATGAGAATGTCGGAAATGCACCCATACATGCACACAAATGAACATACACTATAAGAGTAGTCGTAAATTTATGAACGCTGGTAATTATTTTTACTACAATAAATGTGTTTCTATATAAACGAAATGCTGCAAGGAATCGGAGAATTTATCTGAAATTTATTCACAACTACAAAGGTTACAATTAAAATTATAATAGGCAAGCATTTTCAATTCGGTAAATGCCAAATATTTCATGTTGGTGTCCATAATAAGCACAGCCCTTGAGTTGACAGCGCCCACGTCATAGATTACCTCTTTGTATTGTACTGTGGAGCTATTAATGTGGCCTCTGCTTAACCAGGGCTCCTGAATAAACCCCATGTTGAAGTTTTGCCATTGGAAATTTCGTGCTAAGTTCGGGCGATGCGGCCTAAGCGTGATGGGGATTAGCCTGCAAGCACTTCATTCACTGAGTGTCGGGCTAGGATTGGATGAAATACTTTCGTCCTCTTCATTCAACTCCACAGCTTCCACTTCCGCTAATGCATCTTCATTGACGGTTACAGTCTTAAGCGGTAGTTTACTATTTCCTTGCACTCCATCAAGATGACTGCTGATTTCTGATCTACTGCTGGAATTATCCATACATTTGAGCCTCTTTTGGCTATTTTTAGTACACGCCATGTGTTGAGGTAGAGGCCTCTATTCTTCTTCCCTGCAAGAAGTCCAGTATTTTTTTAGTTTCCAAGGACTGGGAATGGGGAAAGTAAACCACTGCAATCCGCGAATGAGGTATCTTCCCCAGTGGCCCACAGTGAAGCCCGCCAACAGGCTGTTTCATCAGTAATAGCCGCTTTCAGCCAGTTCGTAGAAGCGTCATCCCTGCTGTGCAGACCCATGTATCCTTCTTCGTAGCTCGCACGCAAAAATGCTTGTTTTACGGTCTGGGTTTTCCCTGTCTGTATTTTTTAAGGGGCGTATTGGGATAGTCCCTTCAGAGCTCTGCCATTTTAGCTACTACATTTACTACATCCTTGTAGGAATCAGAGGGCTGCCTCTTCACGCATATGGTGGCGCTGTCGGTCTATCGTCTTTCACGCGCTTCTTAGAGGTAGCCTCTGAAGGTATGTTTCGATGACTTATGCCGTTTCAGACCTGGCTTGACGTCATCTGTCTTGTTTGTGGGCATAGGCAGTAGGGCTTTAGCATATATCTTCTCTCCACTAAGCCATTTTCAAGGAGGTAATTCTACCTCTCGATGGTAGCTTTGGCTCGGCCAAACACCCAAAAAGGGAGTACGCGCCAATTATATACATATATATATAATATAACTCTTTTTACCTGCCCACCACTCACTCAATTTCTTGGATTTTTCACTACACCTAAGCTGTTTACTCGAGGCAGATCATTCTCATCATTCTCTTCCCACAGTCGGTTCCACGTTACCGGAACGACCCGGATTTACTATATATGCGTTCAAGGACTGTCACTTCAGCAGCACTCCCCGAACATGTACGGGGAATGTTTTTGCAGCAGGCAAATCTGTCTCTGAGGTCCTGTCTTTAGGGTTTTGAGTAGCAGCCCTTTGGCTTGCACCATTTGAGGGCTGCTCATCCGTCCTTGATTGAGGTAAAAAGACCTCTGCTGGCGAATGGAAACGGAAAACTATTTTTTGGAAATGCAATGGAACAATGAGCTGTATGAGCGAATAAAGATCCAGTGGCTTCGTTGACTGGGTCTCGTCGTCCGAATTGATTCTGACTCTGAACTCAAAGATTCTGACTCTGAAAGTATTCGTTGCGGTAACCACTGGTGCTAGCAGAGTAAAAGGGCCGATCAGGTTGAAAAGGAAGTAACATGAACGTTGGATGCATACTCGGCTTTTTTTTTTGTAACCAAACCGTTGCCATGACTCCTGTTACAGCAGCCAATCAGCTGATTCTTTTAAATTCACTGAGAGCCTGTCTGATTCTAGCCACACCTATGCTTTCTGTACACCGTGAATTTTGAGTGATGGAAATCTTTATTTTCACCTTTACGCGCTCGATTGTTTGTCTGGTTGCATAAGTATACTGCAGCTGTCTAGCTCAAAAGGTTCAAATATGACTTATAACGCCATTTAAAAAGTTATAAATCTTCTTATCGAATAATTAATTGTGCACCACCTTGTATAAGTAGTTTAAGTCGTTATTCTTGCTGTTTTATTACAACGAAAACAATCCTTTCACAAACAACTTTCTTCCCATGAAACAAAGTATGCGTATGGATATTTGTGTATATGTTACCCTTTGAAACTTTAAGGTCTCGTAAAAAGTTTAACTGTTGAGTAATTAATAAACTGAATATGCAACATTTCTATATAAAATCTATGGTTTCAAGTGCATATGAAATGTTTTCTTAAGAACAAGGAAAAAATATTATTAGGTCTCATGCTGTTATTAGAAAACAATTTAAAATATTTAAATTTTTATTTTATTATTCTTTTAATGTATTTTCATAAAAACATTTCAAAAGTGAAATGCGAACTCAAATCGAGTGCTGCTTAAATGATGCATACGCATATTTGCAATTCTTCAGTTGCTGTTGGAACTTAGAACACCACTAGGCGTATGAGTAACGTCGCCACACAAGCGGGCATTAAAATGTGAAGTTTACATTTAAATTCGTAATTTTTTTGTAACGAATGAAGAACGCGTAGGAAATTGAAATACTTGCAACAATTGCAAAAATTATAAATATACAACAACAACGATCACACTAAAGTAGCATTCAAGTTAGCAGCACATGTGGCACTTCTGTAACAACAATAACAACAATGATGAATTTCGCTTATATGTATTTATGTACGCATACATACATACTTCTACATATGTATATGCACTTATGGTTGTATTTATGTATGCATATATGTATGTATAGTGAGTGGCCGACACCAATCATTGTGCCGTTTATGGAAACAAAAGCAAAGCACAAAAAGCGAAAAGCGAAAAGCAAATGTTTAATGCATTTCAGCATGCGGAACTCACAGCTCACAACTCACAATACATACGCCCACACACATTTACATGCATGTGAATTTTCAGACTGCCGACGCTGTTTCTGCTCACATTTAAAACAATTTAACTATAATATATGGTACATTTTTTCTTCTGGCATTCACTGATGCATGCAACACATATAATGGCATAAACAACAAATGCTGGGCATTTGCAACCGCAACAATAAAACAATGGCAGATTTGTATTCGCTATTATACAAATTATTGTACAAATGCGGACACATACGAGTATTCCAACAGATAATTGCGTACGTCAATACATTCAAGTGCGCATACACGCACACATTACCATATTTACGAAATATATATACTATATATATGTGTGTATGCTCTTCCACAATTACAAAGCTTGAGCTGAGATAGGCTCCTTGGTGCGAGTAGAGCACAACATTTGACTGCAGCAGCTGTCTGCCTGTCTGTCTGACTGTTTGTCGATTCACTGCCACTCCATTCCCACACTCACAAATTATTTGAGTCCTTATATAAAAGCATGTATATGTAGTTGTTAATGAGCATTTACTCATTCATACAGACAAACAGGCGTAGATATATTTATCCGTCAGTGCTGGACGAAGCGGTCTTGTAGTAAATTTTGAAATTTGCTGCATTTTTAACATTCTCCTTATAAGCGAAATTTCCAAAGTAGCGACTTAATTGATATTTATTGCATACTGATTGATTAAGATTTAATTAGATTTATGTAAAGCTAAGAATTTGATTTGTCGCCAAATGCAACCTGCTTGTAGCGCTTTGGCTTCCACTAGTCGCCTCCATGTGTTAGATGGCATACCACATCTGCGACTACCTTGCATGTTCCAGTCTAGGACTGCTATTGTGATATCACAATGTGGTTTTCGCAGTGTGCGTGGCCGAACCATTTCCACTTTCGCAATCGAATTTCAAGATTAATAAGTATCTGCTTCATCAATGCGCAGAGGTCAGTGTTATTGATGGTATCTGGCCAGAAAACGAGCACAATTTTGCGAAAACTGCGATTGATAAATACCTGACGTGCTTGTAGATCACTCATTATTGTGTCCCATGTCTCACACCTATACATATATATAATAGCTCTTTTTCGATTCTAAATTTTGCTTTATAGTAGGCTGTTGCTTACTCGCTTACTCCTACTTTAATAGATCTTCTAAAATTGCCAACCCTAACTAATCTTACTTACCCCACGGCAAAGTGCTTAAAAGGTTTTTGATGTAACTCTTTCAGTCTTGGAACAGCCATCTCTAAAAATTTCGCTCGGCTTTCAATCAGTTACACTAAAGGTAGACTCTTTTCTCCATACTTATTTCATGGCAATATTTGCTTGCTTTTCTGCTTATGCAGATAGCCCTTAAGTCGCAAGAACTTTCGTGAAAGGAAAGTCATTGCCGGCTCGCATATGTAGACCAATCATTCAGTCATTTTTTAGCTTCCAGTATAGCGACAAACTTCTCCAAATTATATGTTCTCCAAATTATCGTTCCCATTTGTGGTTTGTTTTACCAATCAGAAATTAATATTGGGTCTACACATTCTTGATGATCTGTTCCAACTAAAGCTTATTTCGATGGCAGCTGGTGTCCTAATTATTTTTCTGTTTTGCTCGAATGTCATTGCAAATCGGGGGGGGGGAAAAATCGAAAATATCAACTAAGCCGATTAAGAATCTATTCAAGATTGAGAATGATATGGAAGCCGGTGACCTACGCTACCTCCAGTTCAGAAAATCAATACGCTTAGGTGATTATTGCAGTATCTTTCAGACAACGCCATTTTCATTGGTGTTAAGGCTGAAATACTATATTTACATCTGTTTTATTGATATCCGAAGCAGTGGCAATTACCAAAGAAATACAGAAATACGTCGCTCATGTCTCATGTCCTCGCTTAATGTTAATGTCTTACAAATGACCGAAGCATCAGCGATCTCTTGAGCAAGATTAGCTTAATAAACTGGGAGATTGTAAGGTTTCGAGGTCATTGTGACAAAAGCTAGACATGAAAGAGAGTGTATGTGCTCCTAAGTTCGAAAAACTGCAGTAAACTGTAGACGACTCTGCAAGGAAATGCTGTAAAAATGATTTGTACCTACGAACTCATATAAATTATGTGTGCAGAAGTTGATAAGACGAAGACAAGATCGAATCGGTACACCATTTCATACTCCGATGCCCAAATACAGTCGAAGTGACTCAATATTCCGGATCATACTACTGATTACATTTCTTTACTAGTCTGACGTATGTAACGATGATTATTATCAAACCTCTTGCTGAGTTGGAAAGTGGTTCAAGAGATTATTACTTTGTTGGTTGGAGGATGAATTTAAAATGATAGCATGAGACGAAACGAACGAAACCTAGAAAAATGTTGTACGCACTCAACTTTTCAACAGAAATTCCAGAACACTGGCATCATATACAGCGTCCAAGCTAATGGAATTTTATTGAAAAACGTCATAAATCACTTACGATTAGCTTTGGAACTTCCAAATACTTAAACTCTAAATTATTTACCCCGGATCTCTCAAGTTCAATTGTTTCAACTTATAATGATACCAATATAGCTAACTGATGTACAGAGTGGTAATATTGAAGTTAAGGATAATTATATCAGAATTGCCCAGCATTATCGTGGTAGTTTATCGTTACCCTGAAAACTTCTTCCCAAAAATGATTCATGTCAATTATGAATTCATTCAAGTTAAGCAAAGACTTCAAATCCCAAAGCATAGCACTTTAATCTTCGGCAGGCCGCTTCATAAAATGTTTTACTCTCCTCCGGCTAATTCTTCCATTCCATTTGCCATTTTCAACAAACCACACCTGTGGCGTCTTCTTCGCCAATTAGGCACACAGCAATGGAGCCAAATCATTATTCACTTGATATTTCTCACGGAAAAAGGCTTTCTTTACTCTTCCTATATTAACACCAAGCAGGTACCGCATCGCCTACTTTCAGGGCGGAGACGTATTTTATTAAAATCATCGTGGAGCCGCTGGATCTTTCTTCGCTACACTATGCCTCTGTTGCGTTAAAGCTCATACCTCCATCGTCTGGCCGCTAACCAGGAAAGCTCCATAGCTTCCCGCAGCATCTTCCACTCAATAAAAGCCATCATTTTTCAATATTTTGCGCCATGCATAGGACGTATGTGATGCGGGACTTATAAAAATAGTTTTTATTTTTCGAGATATCACTTTAACACTAAATTTCCTACTCAGTCCAAAGTAGAATTTGGAAGAGAGTTTCTGCGTTACATCTTAGGGTCAACATTGTTATAGGAGTCGCTTTGTTTACCAAACCATTGAAGTCCCTTAGAAGATTTGTTGACAGAAGACACTTCGTTTTGTCCTCATTCAATTACTTTTTTTCTATTATTTACTAAAAAACATGAGTCTTGTGGACTAGATGCGGTCTCCCGACAAAGTTTAACTACTACAAGCTATGCGATTTTTCTCTCTAGTCTCGATTGGTTTTCCAGAGGTATCTACTCCTTACCACCCATGTCCATGAGGAATCGAATATGTAGTCATAAGTACGAAAATATTATCAGCTGTGAGGCTGAAAGTCGTTGAACTAGCTCAACTCTTCCCTACCGGCACGGTTCACATGCTTAAATTGTGTATGTTCTTACATTGCTCTGCACTTTTGAAAGCGTTTTGCTGTTTTCCATGTTTATAGTCACATTTTTTCTGCAGTTGTTGTTCGTGTCGTTGGCAATGCAGTTGTAATAAATATAATTTTCGGTGGTGTATTAATTGCCATCTGATATCCTCGCTTACAATGTGCGATCACAGGCGTACATAAATACAATATGCGTAAAGAAAATAATACGGGAAAGATAATGTAAATATATAAATATAAAATACAAAATTATTGCTTTAAAATTCCACATAAGCTGCGCGGGTGCTCCCACGCATGGAAAGGAAGTTTATATTTGGAAAGCTAGTTATGTTTGCAATGCCTGAAAAATTCTCAATGACTCCTATGTGCTTTATAACCAATTCTTTATAAATGAAGGTGTTGCGGTTTAAAGCCACCTCTTCTTTGCAGTTTACAAAATTCTGCTTAGAGCGGCGAAGCCATAGACACGCCCAAATGGAAGTTTCCATTTTAAGCCTCTTTTCTCCAAATAACATTTTTCTTGCTCAATCATCATTTCCTCAATCATCACTTCCTCAATTATTTCTTCAGGTGCAAATACACCAATAACTCGTTGCAGAGCTGTTTTCTCTACGTTTCACCTCTGGCATTTGAAAAAGTTTGCCCCGCACAGTATTCAGTATTTCCATAAATGTAATTTGAAAAGTTTCCCTTTCCCATTCGCAACAAATACTTGCGAAAGGATCCAGGTCCGGACAAAAAATGTGTGAAGTAATAATTTACTTCACCATGCTTTTTTCTACCCACTTTTGGGAGGTAGAAGTTTAACCTGCTACAATAAGCAGACACTAATTGTTCCAGAGTACCTTCAGTCGCAGGAAGCAGCAGAAACTCTTAGCCTGTAACAGGCGTTGGCTAGACTTCGATGGCAATGAATGTATTTAAGGTCTGTAGGCCTTCTGACGTGCCCACTTTGGAATATAGTCAGTTAATATAAGTCTGAATTTCATCAATGAGTTCTAAAATTTTACTTTTGCCATGCCGCCGTAGCCGAATGGGTTGGTGCGTGATTACCATTCGGAATTCACAGAGAGGTCGTTGGTTCGAATCTCGGTGAAAACAAAATTAATAAAAACATTTTTCTAATAGCGGTCGCCCCTCGGCAGGCAATGGCAAACCTCCGAGTGTATTTCTGCCATGAAAAAGCTCCTCATAAAAATATCTGCCGCTCGGAGTCGGCTTGAAACTGTAGGTCCCTCCATTTGTGGAACAACATCAAGACGCACACCACAAATAGGAGGAGGAGCTCGGCCAAACACCTAACAGAAGTGTACGCGCCAATTATTTATTTTTCTTTTTTTTTAAGTTGTGGCTTCCAGTGAAGGACCGCTGACTTGGCTGCTGCAGTAGCATCTCAGCAGAAACTGTTTTTTTTTTTTGCATCATACTCCCCACTCTGAAGGTGTTGCTCAAGCACATTTGAAACTATGGCTTCATATAAATGTATATTAAGTCCACCGTAGCCGATTGAGCTTGCGTGGGAGTACCATTCGTAAACGCACAGATTGGAAACCCGGCGCACGAAAGACCCATTGATAGTTTTTGTCTAAGCCTCCGAGTGCATTTTTGTTTTGAAAAGCTCCTAATAGAAAACCATCTACCGTTCGGAGCCGACTTAAAAGTGTAGGTCCGTTAATTTGTGGAACAACACCAAAATGCACACCACAAATTGGAGGAGAGGCTCGACCAAAAGCTGAAAAAAGAGTGTAAGCGCCAATTATATATATGTATATATATATATATGCTCAGAAAGTTATTTGTAGATACATATTTATGTAATGGAATATTGTATACATTTTTATTCTGGATAATTTTCGCGATATTACAAGGCCATTCTGCCAACATTTTCTCAACGAAAATTTACAAATTTCATAGGCCAGTGATTATGAATATTATCAAGGACTTACCATGTAACGCTGACGGCATAGCCCATCATAAGTAGATATAAATCCTCTATAACTATTTTATCGATATCATGCAATAACATTTATTTTTTAAGTTTACTTCGTTGAAAATGTTTGATCAAATAATCAATGCGTCTTCATAAGTATCAGGGACCAAAAAGTGCTATATCGAATTTATAAATTCAAAATGCTGCCCGAGTTCTGAAACTTCTGAAATTTTTCAAACCATTTATTAGATGAGACATATTTTTGACCTTGCCCTCTTAACAGCTTTGGTCAAACATTCCTTTTTTAAGATGCCTGGTAAGGAATACTCAGAAAAAATATTTTTTTCGTCAAAACTTTTTATCCATACCATTATCTATATCTAAATATATAACCATATAAGACCATGAGGTAAAAACCGCCTTTGGTTGTTATCCCAGAAAAATTTCATATGTCCGTGAAACGATAGATTTTATATAGTAATGCTGCATACTTCGTCTTCTCAGTTTCTAATAATACGCGAAGTCATCTTTTATTCCGTTTTTAAGAATAACAAATCGAAATAAATAAGACAAACTGGGTACGTGAGTGGTAGATCGAGTACACGAGCTGCAAGTACTGAGATTGTGCAGCTATGATGTTGTTACTCATCTCCGTGGAATTTTTGTTCAAATCAGAGATAAAATGAAATGAGGCCTAGTAAGAGTAAGTAAGTCAGTAAATTAAAAATAAACTTTGGGAAACAACTCTTTTCGGCGAACTACAAATTATTTTTCATACAATAATTGCTGCTGCACCCCTCCTCCTTTCCCCCAACCCTTTCCTTTCGTCCTATCGGTTTCTTTCACCTCTTTTCGCTTTGCAATGGTATCTTAAAGGATAAATGGAAATTCTTCGTTCAAGTGAGCCCACCTTCTGGGTAACGATTACAACCTAACCTAACCTAACTGTTGCGACAATTTGACAAAGGTATCACATGTAACATCACAACTAACTCACTAGCGTCAATTGACATTTAAGAGGTTACATACGTCCAGCAGCACCAAAAATGCGCTAAAATAAAAACTGTTTTTAGAAGAAATAATAATAGAAATAAATATAAAAAAATATTATACATTATTCATTAGTACTTAAACTTTATAAAAAAGTTTATTTTAATTTTTCTTTACAAAAATTAGTATATAAAAAATCACGTGACCCAAAGTACAATGAAAAAAAAAATGCTGCACGCTGTGCACCATTTCTCCTTCAAATGTTGAAGGATCTGTAAAAAGTAAAAAAATTCTTGTAAAACAGAGATTCTGTCTGTCGAGCCGGATTTTTGAATTACGAAAAATGTTGCAATTTACGGCATTTTAAAAAAATGTATACGTTTTACGTCATAAATTTAAGAAAAAACCGCATCAAAAAATATTAAAAACTTTACAAGTTATCATGCAGACCATGCTAGAAAAACAAGTTTAAACTTTCAAATCCATTTCGCACGAGGTCGCCACTGTGTGCATCAAACTCTCGTCGGGCAGTTACATTTACTACCATAATTTTGTATCTAAGGAAGAACTTCAAAACAAAAAATTGAGTGTGACGTAATTGAGCTCAGAAAAATGAAAATTGAACAAAAACAAATTATTTTTATTTTTTTATTTCTCATTTATTCATTGTACAATTAACAAAAAAAAATTAATTTTTACCTGACGTTTACTGGTGTTGTAGTCCTCTTTTTTAGACGAACGCAAAAACACGAACTTTCCTAAAAAATTTAAGAAATTGTTATGAAAAATAAGAATCTTTGAAAACTACTCTAGCGCAAAATTTTTATTTTCTTCCCCCCATGTCAAAATCAATATGTGTTCATACATAAAAACTATGTATTTTTACATATTCTTCCGCTTTTGCCAGAAGCACGAATGTGCGAGTAGCCCAATTTTGGTTAATGGGCTGATTTGATTGGATGTTCTATGTTATACTAAAACACGCAAATACTAAGACAAAAACCACGGGTACAAACGAAGCACAATGATTTATAACAGACACCAAAGCTTCCAAATTTCATGGAGTATTACATTTATTATTATTATTATTATCCCTAATTTAATTAGATGCCCGTTTTATTTGCCAGACTAGCAGGGAAGCGTGATAACAAGTGCTTGAGTATCTTCTACTTCGACCTTTTTGGGTGTTTAGCCGAGCTCCTCTTCCTATTTGTGGTGTACGTCTTGATGTTGTTCCACAAAAAGGGAGACCTACAGTTTCAAACCACTCCGAGCGGCAGATATTTTTTAGTTATGAAGAGCTTTTTCACGGCAGATTTGCCACTCCCTGCCGAGTGGCGACCGCTATTAGCAAAAACTTTTTCTTCAGTTTGGTGTTTCACCGAGATTTGAACCTATGTTCACTCTGAATTCCAAATGGTAGTCACGCACCAACCGTTCGGCTACGGCGGTGACTTATTATTCATATCAACTATCATATTAATGTGCGTATATGATTTATCTGTACATGCATATAGATATGTAGATTATCAGTAAATTGATTCTTGTATCAGAATTATACTCAAGAGAAGTTATTTAGGACAAGCTCGTACATATTATATGATGCGGATCGAATATTACGATAGTGTTTAGCACACCATCTTTGAGCGGACTATATGCGTCGGGTGAAGCAAAAACAAATGAAGTTTTTTAAAATATTGTCAGAATAATGAAAATCTTCCCAAATATGCGTTTTAGACAAAAATAAGAAAAATTAAGCAAAAAATACGAGTTAAGAAGAATAAAATAGTTTTCTAAGGCATTTACATTACCGACACAAGAATAGCTTTGTTCGTACGCATCGTCAATGCCTATGAAACAGCGAACAAAAAGTGTTGCATATCTCAAGCTAACTGGGGAAGTTCTTTTTATGGAAATTTAGTGAAATGTTCCGAGTAATCATTTTGTAAAACATTTTAATCCTCTATCGACCTTTCAACTACTCTGTTTATCTAACTTTTTCAAATAGGGGTCAGATTGACCCTTTTTTGAGGCAGATAATAGGTTAAAATATTCAACAAATATACTCCTCGCAAAATTCTACTGGATGTTTGCAAACTAAGTATTGCAATCAGATGAGTATTTTAAGCCTTTTTGTACTTTTTTGAAATACGCTCAGGCTCATAATTAAAAATTAATTGGTTTATAAAACAAAAATGAGCTGGGAATCGTAAACACTTTGGGGTCTTAGCCTATGACTCCAATACTATAATCTCATTCTGAGTTGAAATAACTATATCCTATGAAATAACTGCATCCTATCTTATTAAGTTTACCCTACGACTTCAATACTTTCACCCTGAGTTGGAATCATTGCACTCCGAAATGGTTGTTGCACTGCGCAATCAATGCCTTTGCCCTTCTTCCTACGACTTGTCCAGAGAATATTTGAATTTAATGAAATCCTTGCCCTATGTTCCATGCGGTACAAAAGGAATTGATGATGGAGGTCTAAGTTTTAGTAAGTAAAGGGTGGTTAAGTTTCAAGGGCCGGTGTTAAATTTAAATAAAATAAATTTTTTTTAAGAAATATTGTCATTTCTCTTTATTATGATAATATTGGTACAATTCAAATACGTATAAAACAAAATATCGGCCAAATGACCGCCGGGGCCTTGGCGGCACAGCTCCATCCGATTGTCCAAATTGTCGATGACGCTGAGGCATAATTGAGGTTCTATGCCGTTAATGTGCCGAATTATCTCATCCTTTAGCTCTTGAATTGTTGCTGGCATATCGACGTACACCTTTTCTTTCAAAGAATCCCAAAGAAAGAAGCCCAACGGTGTCAAATCACATTCCAATTGACATCGCCGCGACGTGAGATTATTCGGCCATCAAATTTTTCGCACAAAAGAGCCATTGCTTCGTTAGCTGTGTGACAAGTGGCACCGTCCTGTTGAAACCACATATCGTCCACATCCATATCTTCCAATTCTGGCCATAAAAAGTTCGTTATCATCTCACGATAGCGAACGTTATTCACAGTAACTGCCTGACCGGCCTCATTTTGGAAAAAATACGGCCCAATGATTCCGCCGGCCCATAAACCGCACCAAACAGTCACTCTTTGTGAGTGCATTGGTTTTTCGACAATCGCTCTTGGATTATCATTCGCCCAAATGCGGCAATTCTGCTTATTGACGAATCCACTGAGATGAAAATGTGCCTCATCACTGAAAAGATGATTTTCTTCGAAAACTGGTCATTCACTGTTGCCATTTCCTGCCACCTTTCGGACTATTGACGACGCTTGAAATGGTCAAGAGGCTTTAGTTCTTGAGTCAATTGCACCTTGTAAGCGTGTAAATGCAAGTCTTTATGCATAATGTTCACCAACGACGATGAGTTGAAGTGGACGGCTCTTCAACCACACTATCGCGAACAGCAGCAATATTTTCTGCAGTACGAGCCGTACGAGCATGCACTGGTGTTTTCACATCTCCTACAGACCCAGTTTGCTCCAACTTTTGCACAATTATTCCGATTGTACACACATTTGGGCGATTAAATTGACCGAAAAAATCACGAAGTGCGCGATATGCATTTTGATTTGAACGCCCGTTTTCATAATGAGCCTGAATAACTTTAATGCGTTGCTCGATTGTGTACTTTTCCATGGTTCAAATTTAGTTAGTCTGAAATTGAAAAATGTCAAATGAAATGCAGAAAAAACTTGACGTTTAGGTGTGGTTCACATTCAACATTGAACTTTGAAATTTAACCACCCTTTACATGAAAATATATTACCCTACACCCACATACCTACTTAAGTATCAGTCAAATTCTCCTTTTTTATTGAAATAATATCAATTTTGCATTTATTCTTTATAAAACTTAGTCATACTGATTTAACGAGCTGTAAACCACAATATAAAGCATCGCAGTGTTATCAAACACTTTTTTCGCATATTTCACATTTTAACTAAAGCATAAATAATTAAGCCAAAAATAATAAGGATGAAAATGTACGCATAAATATTTGACAATATTAGCATAACAAGTAACTGTAAGTAAGCAAAGCAATTGAATACATATACATGCATACATATATATAATACATACAAAAATAATTACGCGCATGAATGGATATACATATACATACATACAAATGTGCGTATTTATAAATCTACTTATTTATGTACTGCAGCGTAAAAATCAGCAATAGACGGCATTTAATTGATTGAGTTTGGAAAAAATTCCTTTTACATAAGTACGTGTGCGTGTGTGTATATGTGTAGTACGTGTAGATGCTTAAATAAGCACTAACAAAACGTGCATATAAATACATCCACACACACTTACCTGCATGCCTACATACATACCTACATATGCGCCCACAAATATCATTTAAAATTAGGCTTTGTAAAGAATTAATTGTAAATAAAGGTAATTAATATAATCAGAATAAATGATATGTAAACATACAAACAAATGTACTCCTATGTTATAAGCTTCGGATATCAAAACAAACAATATTGGGATTATAAAAAAAGAAAACAAAAAACAATTTAAAACAATTAACGAATTTACACTTAATTGCAACAATTACATAAAATGCGAATGCATTTAAAAATCTAAAACGTATAAATTATTATCATAAAAATTAATAATAAATGAACTGAAAATATACACACACACACTAATACATGCATGCATACATACATACCTACATATAAATATGGAATATAATTCGTTTGTTGTTCTGTGAAAGGGGAATTATGCATAGCAATTACACAGCAAAAAACAAGGGGACGCATTAGCAGTTGAAGTGTGGAAAAACCATCGGGTGGTGTGTGTGAGCCAAATAAAATTACTGGCGAATTCGAAGCATAAAGTTAACTCGCTTACAAATAATTAAAATTACTGTTAATGACAATTGATTTAAGATTAGTTATTGAAATCAGAAAAACCAAAAAAAAAATAATCAAAACGTTTAGATTAGAAATAAAAAATCGTAAACCACAAATTAAGCATACAAAGTGAAGTTTTTTTGTATAATAATATAAAATAAAATATTCGACTGGAAAACAAAATGAAATAAAAAATTTGCATGTATGGTTTACATGCAGGTGCTTGTAAAAGGCGTACGTACGCTACACCGCATAAACATCAAGGCGGAATGAATGCGAGCTACATACACTTGTTAGCAAAAATATTCGTACATAACCCAAAAAATGTGTCATTACGGTTGTTATCCTCGCTAAACTATTACGAAATTTCATTTGAATTAAAAGAAGTTGCGAAAGCTTACACTCCGCCGTTGTTGAATTGTGCAGTAGATTCTTACAGCTGTTGCATAAACCTTTTCATAGTTGCATAAACCTCTATACGACACTTCATCCACGCCATTCGTCAATTTGTTTACTACAATTAAAAAATATTTTTTTAATATGAAACCTATTCCGTATAGTTTACATTGCGTTACAATTATCACTTCATAACAGGCAAATGAATTTAGAATTTAGAAAAAAGGACGAAATATCATACCATGATGGAAAGAATAATGAGATGGTCCCATCGTGGTACCGTTACTTTGCTCTCAGCAAATTTGACAATGAGTATTAGCACCAGTATGGCCAGACTTCTATTTTCGTAACTAGATTTACCATTATTTTTTTTATTTAGTCTGGTAGTTTTTCTTCATGACATTTTTCTAGTCTGTTCTAATAAAAATTGAATGTTTATAATTTTGTAAAATTTACATTTTTTAAAAATTAGTTCAATAATTCACTCAGTTTTATTTAGCTTTACTTTTTTCAACATCTGGTTGCATTGCCCCAGATTGCGGTTATTGTTGGTGTTCTTCTTCTTTCAGCAGTCAAATATCATTCTCCCTACTGCAGTGTTGCCTAGCTTTGGATATAAAATCGCACTAAAATGCCTATTTAAGGAAAATAAAATACCAATTGTCTTTAAAATGTGCGTTGTTTTAAATAAATGTTTATGTAAGTTATGAGTTTTTTGTTAAGAGAACGACTTGTTTGCTATATTTGAGGTTATGTAACAAGATAAGGTACTCTTTTTTTAAAAATGCCGTTATAGTTTCTTCAATATTTTCTGGTAGTTTATTGCTTATTTTTACTATGAATACACCTCCTGATGCTCTATGTCCCACTAAGGATTGAAGACCGAAAGAAACAATGACAACATATGGTTTTAATTCGCATTCAGTAAAGTCAAAAGCTTTTTAAAATGTGTAAAAAGTTGTTCAATGTTAAAAAGAGTTGAGAGAAGAAGATCTAATATTCTAACAAAACCTTAAATGGAACAAAAAATTAAATTTACTCTTTCAAAATATCAATTTTTATAAGAACCAAAAACTTTTCATTAACATTAGAATCTTTTCAGAGTGACCTTTTAAAACATTCTTTTGTTTAATAATACAGTTTTTTTTAACTTACAGTTTCGATAGTTTTAAATTAAAAAAAAAAAAAACACCAAACTTCAAAATTTTCGCATTTTGGGTATAAAAAGGACTAAATTTTTTGCGAAGAGCAAATGGTTGGCAGCACTGCGCAACTCAGTTAATGCGACGTCACTCACTCTCTGATGGGTGCAATCTTGTTTTTATCATTCTTGCCGAAATACCTGAATCAGAAATTGTAAGCAATAAGGAACACCTTCAAGATTTTATCATTAAAATCGAATCGTGTAATCAACGAATCAAAAAATTACCATGATGAAAGTGTCTCTTTTTGGTAGACTTCCACCTGGTGGCAACATTACTTTAATCAACCTCCGGGCGAAAACCAGCTGCTCCCCCGTAACAAATGCGCACACGAGCCATTAAGGTGAAACATATGATTTTCCAAAGCCGAAAAGGAAAACGGAAAATAATAAATAAATAATAAAAAACTCATACGCTCACCTTTAATTAACACATTATTTCTGCTTTTCATAACCGGCCGCGCACCTTCACTTATAAAAAATATTAGGAGTAAAGAAAAATATTGAAGAAATAACAGAATTCAACAGAATAATAAAGATTGTATTCGTATCTTATTTTAATAAATATCATAGAGCAATAATTAAAGGTAATGAAAGAGGTATAATTTTCACCCTGTGTCGGTCATCTTGAGTTACTTAACAAATCCATGATGTCCTCTTGAAAAAGCCACTTTTTATCTCAGAGCAAATTCTAAAGAAAAGTTATTAAAAAGCATAGAAATGAAAACTTTTGTTAACTAAGTTAACAGTTGTTGTGCCAAAAAACGTAGGCAAAAGAGAGCGTTAAATTTGTTCCTGACCCAAAAGTCAAAATAAAAAGAAAAGTTTGGATAAAATAATGCGTCACTTCATTGAAACCGATCGAAACAGTTCCGTGTATCACGTTTCGGCGACAGAGTTTCAGATCGGGCTTGATCGGAAGAGGGCGAAATTGTCTACTGAAGCTCTTGCGATGCCTTTCAAAATTTTTCACTTTTGGAATGAGCCCCAAACGGCCACTCTTCTTTGATTGACCCTTCTAGAGCAGAGTAAATCTTTTTTTATTTAAAAAATGTAATTTTATTTCAACAAATTTTAATTTAGATCATGTACTGATTGATGTGTGTTTCAACTGGAAAAATAATTGGCTCAACTATTCTGAAACATTACTCGGTAACTAGGCACATATAGATGTCAATCACATTCATTCTTCTTCTTCTTAATTGGCGCGGTAAATGCTTACGCGATTTTGGCCGAATTCAACAAAGCGCACCAGTCGTTTCTTTCTCGTGACCCAGCCAGAGTAGTCGTATTTTCGCGCGTTGTTCCTATTGACCAGCATCTCAAGCTTCTCCCGTGGTGCTATAGGCAGCATCTTTTCTTTCTGCGGCAGCATGTCATTCCTCGTCGTACCAACTGTTTTTCGGGCTCGGCGGAATCCGATTTCTTCTTCGGCGGCGATACGTAGAGAACGAGAAATGTTGCTATATTGCTCGTGCATGCTGGTTTGTTGGGCAGTACTCTCTGAGAGCAGGGTGAGAGTCGAGTGGTGAATCTTCTGGCTGTCTGTTGTGATTGCAGCTTTTCGATGTCGAACATTCTATACGTAGGTAGATGTACGTTTTTGCTGCACAGAGGCGTGTGCGCAGTTTGGCTGCAATAAGGTAATGATGGTGGGTCCTCGGATTGTACGTACATCTAATACACTAGAGGCGTGTCTTCCAACTATCATAACATGATCGATCTGGTTCACGTTTTCAATCAGGAGACAGCCAGGTAGCTAACATCCATTGTCAATACATAAGTGACAAATCCACGGGAATGGTTAGGTTAAAAATATAAATAATTAAGTACCATCCATAAAATAACACAGAATTATTCTATGGTTTACATAGAAAGCAATATCCCTCAGGTTAGACTACCATCTGTCAATGGGGTTGCAATTTCGCCTACAGACAGAGCGACGTGTCTACGAGATCCGCAGCTTAACTGGAGGCACAATGTACAATGTAGAAAAGCTGGTAGAAATGCTTAGGTAGCTTATTACACTCGAAAAATAGTTATCAGCAGCAACTGGAGTTTAAAGCCTAAACTCGCACTTTCGATGTATACCGCCATAGTAAGACCGATTATGTTATACGGAGCATTGGTATGGTGGCCTGTATTAAACAAACAGTACAACGTTAGACAGCTAACAAGCGCACTACGAGCAGCATGCACAGGAATAACTGAAGCTATGAAATCGTGCCCAGCAAAGGCACTTAATATCATACCCTACCTGTTACCAATAGACTTACAACTACAGCTAAAAGCAACGAATACCGCCTGCAGAATAAAACACGGTAGTTTTTGGAATGCTAGGTTGTTTGGTCATAGTGTTATCTCAGACAGCCAAAGGTTTACTGCCAACTTATTTTACTACCGCTACCGTAGACTTTAGCATAGAATATAGAATAAAGTAAAGTTCCCCATGCAATAAGAATCGTATTTAAATTCAGTAGTCAAAGAGAATGCAACTGCACTTTACGCTGACGGATCCAAGATGGATGTCGGCGCCGGCATATTCGAAACGTCTCGAGACATCCAAGTCTTGGCGCCTGCGGAATTGGAATAGTATTTTTCAAGTGGAAGTTCTCAGAATAAGGGAAATTTGCAGGATAATTAGAAACCAATCACACCAACTAAAGGAAATATGTACATATGTATTTTTTCAGATAGTCAATCGGCCATTTTAGCTTTAAAGTCGCCTATAACCAATTCAAAAATCCTCAGGCAAGGCAAAGATGAACTTAATGCTTTAATGCGCATGATAGACATCAAACTCATCTGGGTACATCGCCATAGGAGCATAGAGGGAAATGAGAAAGCTGATGAACTGACAAGACAGACGCATCCTATAACGAACCCGAAGCGATAGAAATAGGATATTCCTATGTTCTATGCCAAAGGGAGATCTTCTCACTATTCCAGAAGCAGGCCATTGACAGATGGGCTAACACGGATACCTGCAAAGGTATATAAGGAAACAGTCTTTCACTATCTTTGTGAATGTACCTACTGTGTGAATGTCCTACTGTGCTCCACGACATAAAATGCTGGTGGAGTTTTCGATGGCTAACTTAACAGAAAATGCAAAACAAAAATAGGCGACATAGGCATAGGTCCTTAGTCAAATCAAGATAGGTCGACTAATAAAGAGCAGTGGTTCTACACGAAATGTACCAAAATGGCATCATTTGTGCTAATTGGGTGTGGGATGTGTCACTCAGAGTAATCCTCTACCACCACCATAGTTTACATTGCGCTTTTTCCAATTTTTTACCACTTTTTCAAAAAGGGAATGAACTTATGGCCATTTCTCCCTTACTTCCAAATTACATCAATGGATTAAGTACTCGTAGCATCCGACATCAGCTGTCGAACTTTAAGCAACCTTTTATTATAGAACCATGAGTAAATAACATATTTTGTAAGCGTATACGAACATTTTTTCCCAGCAAGTGTATGTATGTTCAAGTTGAGTTTTATACACACATACATACATGTGTGAATGTAGCCATCAGCTTATAAAAATTGAAAATTATTTAAAAACAAGAAGCATTCATGCCTATGAAACCGCAAATATACCAGTGTACATACATACATAAATATGTATAGACAAAGAAAAAAATGTATGCAATTCAATACATATACCTATACACACATATATGTGTGTGTAAATATGTGCAAACTACAACACCAACAATTACAAAGTAAAAGCGCAAACGTACACTTGATCTTGCAAAGCGTTAATTACGAGCAAGCAAACAACAACAAACTAAAATCATTAATAATTGTACAAACATACATACATAATAAATACAGACGAAAATCAAAACCATTTGTAAGTACACACATACATACATATATATATAATTTTAAAGTATTTAACAGGTTTTTGAGATTTTTGTATTTAATAATTTTTTATTCAGTATACAAAATAATAATCAAAATATATAAATAAATACACATATAAACGACACAATGAATATAAACGAAAAACTAAAAGGAACCGTTAAATGTACTAAACACAGTTGCGCAAGCATTTTGAAAAAGTTTCCAGCTGTTATTTCAAGAATGTTGACTCAAATTAGGAAAAATAAGCGCAAAAAATCCTTAAATTAATGCATAGTTCATAAACTGCAATTCAAATAAAAATATTTAAAGAAAATATAGTTATATACATATAAAGTTCTAAACATAAAATTAATTAATTGAAACGAAATGTTTACTTGGAAATGAAATACAGGACAATAAATTCATACACTGCAAAATAAATAAATATAAAAAAATGCTAATGTAACGAGCGAAAAAACCAAACAAATAAGTCATTTACAAAACATTTAAGAATATAATTAATAAACCATTTATGAAATAAAATTACATGAAATAAATATAAATATTAAAATTGATGAAAATTTCAGATTGGTGTTTATTTTACGGATAGCCTTCTCTTTCAAACCAGGTAAAACTACGAGTGGGTATGAAGCATAGTTCTCCAGAAATAACATCTATGTATTTAATTGGGGTACAAGTTCGTAGCGCTTTTACCGAAGACTTTTATTTAAACAAAAAACAATAATTATATCAATAAGTTAAATATTATAAAGAGTTCTCCAATAACAGGTGCTAAACAGGAGAGATGATTAACGATTTTTTATGGCCGAAATTGGATGGTATTGATCTGGACAATGTTTATTTTCAACAAGACGGCGCTACGTGCCACACAAGCAACGAAACCATTGATCTTTTACGGGAAAAGTTTCCGGACTGTGTTATCTCTCGAAGAGGTGATTACAATTGGCCACCGAGATCTTGTGATTTAACATCTTGTGACATTTTCCTTTGGGGCCACGTAAAAGACTAGGTCTACGCCAATAGCCCAGGGTCGATTCAAGACCTCAAAGATGGAATTCGTGGGGCTATCGAGGACATAGGGCCAGCCACTTTGCAACTCGATTATGCAAAATTTCATGAAAAGGATATTGTTCTGTAAGCGTGATCGTCATAGTGATTTGCCTAATGTTATTTTCCACTATTAACGGCATACCTTTCTCTTTATAATCAAATAAACATCCGATCATTTATATTAAAAATAGCATTTTCTTTGAATACGAAAATAACATCCAACACGCCGTTGCTGTTTACAATCTCTTCCCACCTCTCGCAAATTTGCTGGTGCCGTTCCGCCAAAAATCGCCTTGTCTGGTGCAAAAGAAGCTGTTGAACCAGTTTTTAAGGAACTCTTTCTTAACGAAGGTAACACCATTCACATGGTTTGACAGGGAGTGAAAAAGATGGTAATCGGTCGAATGCTGAAGGACCTCCCGTTCGAGCTCTTGGAGTGCGGATTTCACGACTTATGCGACATGGGGCCTGGCGTTGTCGTGAAGAAGTATGGTTTGACCATGTCGATCAGCTATTTTCAGTCGAATAGCCTTATTCACACGATGTAGCGGTGTAACTGGGCCATGTGGAGCTCCTTGTTGACTGTGGCGTTCTTTTCGAGCATTTCCCAGTGCACCATTCCCTCCCAGTCCCACCAAACGCATATCATGATCTTCTTTGGATGAAGATCCGGCTTGACTCTCGGCTTTGACGTATCTTCTGGAGCCACCCGACCTTTTCTTTGTTTCGTATTGATATATGGTATAGGCACCATTTCTAATCTCCCGTAACTATTCGGTACAAAAAGTGATGTTTATGACGGCATTGTGGTCGATGAGCTCATGAGGCACCTAGGCTCCCAATTTTTGATAAACCCCATTGACTGAAATTGATTGAGACTCGTTTTATGATCACAGTTAATTTTTTCCGCCAATTCACGACTGGTTTGGAGGCCGTTCTTCTTAAAAAGTGAAGGCGTTCTTCACCGAATTCAGAAGGTCTTCTGCTCCGGTACGTGTCATCGACGTCAAATTCGCCATTTTTGAACTTTGCAAACCATTTCTGAAAAACGTCAAGACTCAAGCCACAAATAGGAGGAGGAGCTCGGCCAAACACCAAAAAAGGGTGTACGAACCAATTATATATACAGTAGATTCTGTTTTTATACGGTTTTGAAATAGTGCGGTTTTTAAAAAAAATAAAAAATGCATGTCGACCTATCGGGAATTGTACATATAAACAAGATTCTAAACCAGCTAAGATCCAGATCAGACGTGTACATTTCCTCAAGTGACGGAAGTGATTTTACGCCAAATCCTATACGAATGCGCAACATGTGGGTATTGTCTGATTCTATTTCTGACGATGTAAATTTATTTTTCCGATCTAACGTTTTTTAAATAAAGATATAATTTTCAAAAATACAATTTTTTGTTTATGCGATTTATAAACCATTTCCGTGTTGTAGACTCACCTATTACACCTTCACCATACACGTCGCAAATATCCCTGGCTGGTTCGGCAGCTTTTTGACTTCGATGGAAAGCAAAGCACACCACGTGTCGAAAATGTTGATTTATGCCTCCTGGGACCTCCATTTCTAAGCCGCGACACGAGGGATATGAGGGAAATGAAATTGCTGATCATCTAGCAAAAAAGAGGCAAGCACAGTTCTAATTGGTTCGGAACCTTTCTTTGAAATCGGAGAAGAAATTCGTTGAACACTGGTGAAATTCTATCGTTCAGCGATAAGTGAAACAATTCTCAACGCCGGGCAGATAAATTTCTGATAAGCTACTTTCGCTCAGCAGAGTGGACTTAAAACCCTTAACTAGTTATATTATTTATTTATTTATTATTATTATAAGGTCATTACGCAAGACAATCACAAAGCACATGTTCTGAGCTTTCTATGTCCATTTCGCAAAAGTAATGAAATGATACCTCAGGCTGCAGTGACCTGTAAGATATCTTGTTTAAAGACGCAGATCTACTCTGCTTAGAGAGAGTAGCTTGTCAGATATTCCTTTGCTGGGACTTAGAATTTGTTTGCCTTGACGCTGACCGGCACAGTTTAGCCAGTGTGCATAAAATTTCCTTTCCTCCCATTTCCTAAGAAATTTCAGTAATGTGGCTTTTTGTGAGTCCACAGAAAGGCTCAGGACCAAAAAATTGCATATTTGCAAGGCTATCGGCCATTTGATTTCCCTCATGCCCTTCATGTCCCGGAATCCAGCCTAGTATTACTGTATTGAGATTCCCGAACGTGTTG
The DNA here is from genome assembly GCA_037575425.1 of Anastrepha fraterculus. Taxonomy (NCBI): domain Eukaryota; kingdom Metazoa; phylum Arthropoda; class Insecta; order Diptera; family Tephritidae; genus Anastrepha; species Anastrepha fraterculus. The sequence goes on from JAYXIM010014564.1 coordinate 25,405, forward strand.
AGAAGGTTTAGGCAATTATTTGCCAATTTAGAGGTGATAGTTGTTGGTTTTTAGTGCTGCTTGGCTATCTGAAATTATGTAAATGTGGAGGAGGTTTTGTACCGACTCAATTTCTTCTTCATCTTCACAGCTCCTGCAGAAGTTATTGTGAGGTACACCGATTCTACTGGCTAGGGTGCCAATAGTGCAGTGATCCGTTATAACACCTGTGAGAACGCTGATAGTTGATCTGTTGAATCCAAGCAGACGTTTTGTTCTTTTAAGATTCAGTTCTGGCCAGAGCGCTTTTGAGACCCTACAGTGAGTAGTCACATACCACCTTCTATTGGTTTCCCCGATTACGCTCAAGCCAATCGCAGTGTATAACTCGTTTAGCGGAATGCTTATGTCCTCTTCCGCTTGCTGAAGCTCCACCTTAGAGCCTATCCTTGCACACTCATCCGGTCTTTAATTTTCCACCCTGTAGTGTTGTGCTGTTGGATGAGCGGGAGTGACCTTATGCAATAATAAAGATAATAATAATAATGGCTTTATTGTTTTTCAAATATTTTCCTTGGTAGCCAATACACTTCTGCATTCCAAAAGTTTTTTAAAGGCTTCCGCAGCTTCTTCAGGCGTTGAAAAACGTTGTCCTCACATTTTATTTTTGATGTTCGGGACCAAAAAGAAATAATTAAGTGGCAAATAAGTGCTGTAAGGCGAATGGTTAATTAACTCAATCTTTTGAAGAGTCAACAACTCTCTTGTGTGAGTCAATACGTGAGAGTTCGTATTGGCTTAGTGAAGGTGGCGAAGGCTGATTGGTCCTCAGCGGTTGGTTCTCCTTACTTCTCCGAAGACTTCAAGCATTGGTTGTGCACGAATAGCACTCTGAATTGACTATTTTAAGTTTCTTTAGTTGCGACGTGGCCAGACTTTCCGAAAAAACAGGCGACCATTTGCTTTAGGGTGCTACTTCCACGAACAACTTTTGTTGACGAGCTTAGGAACACCAACACTTTCAATTGTCGTTTTGTATCCGGCTCATATTCATAGATTCGAGATTCGTCCTCAGCTAGGATTTCGAGAACGTGTCTGGAATCATCGCGGCTGAATTAATTCAACATTTCTTTAGACCAATCGATACGTGTTCTTTTTTTGGCACTTGTCAAATTATGTGGTATACCTACAACGTGAACAAATCTTGAATTCGCTCATCCACTGCAGTGGACTTCTATGGCCGATAATCAAATCGAATAATTTCAACGCTTCAATCTAACAGATAATAAGAAAAAACTTTACATTTTCATGAAATATGCAAAGTGATGCCACATCTAATGCGAAACTAAGGCAAACGGGTATGTATTTGTAAACTTCGTGAAGAAAAATCTTTGGTTTTCCTGAGGTTAAGCTCCCCTAAATGTTTCAGATCATTAATATATTGAAACACCTCACCAAAGGACATCACCTATTTGGCATGTGGTCTCATAATATTTTGCATATTATGGAAAATATTAAATTCATTAAATTCCTGCTTCCCGAAAGTGGAGTTTTTGACTCACAAAATGCCAACTGCTGCTTTAAAGCTTGAAGCGAAATGAAATGGTTTAAATCTTTCACATTTCACACACTAATATACTTACTCGCACACACGAATAATAAACTACATAAAGAGTGAAACAATTCCCTCTATCATTTCCCGAGTAATTACTGGCCGCCAGGCAAAAATTGTAAACACTGCAGCTCTTCTTTGATGGCACTCACGATGGCTTTTATTTGCTTTGCAAAATGAATATTTCAATTGCATTTGTTTTTTTTTTTGTTTTTTTTTGTTTTTCATTTATGGATCGCAATCAATTAATTCGGAGAAAGTTTAAGAGCACCCTAGGAAGTCATGGTTAATATCATAGCAATAAAGGCATCCAATGGCACGTTGGCCTCGGTCGGCGTTAATTTCGCTTAATTATGATGCACTTACATTTTCGTCGCTACAATATCGCGGTAATAATTCCTCGCGGTCATTATGAGTTTATCGGTCACATCGGCAGTGTAATTTCAAAGGAAAAATAAAATAAACAAATAAATGACAATGAAATCGTTGAAAACATGGCAGCCACAATTGCGGTGTAAATTATCCGCGCATTCTTTGCTCTCTACTTGATTTAGTGATGCCGGGCGGAATTGTTTAAGATTTCCTCAGACCGTACTTATCACGACAAAGAATATAATATTCGTTTAAATGCATGCTAGTACAGCCGATGTCAGCCTTGAAATCCAACAGAGAAACTCTCTTCCTACCAGGTGCTACTTTGGACTGAGTAAGCACCAAGCACGCAATTGTGTACTAAAATCCTCTCTCGACGAACAAAACTAACACTTTATAAGTCTTCATGCCCATCCTAACATATAGCGCAGAAGCTTGGCCGATAAGAATATCCGAAAAGGCGTCCTTTGGGATGTTTGAGAGAAAGATTCTGGAGAAGAGTTTTGTGCCGTTGACGGTAGTAATGGCGAATATCGCAGGTGATGGAGCAATGAGTTGTGTGAGCCTTACGACGACATGAACATAGCGCAGCGAATCAGAATCCGTTGACTACGTTGGCTGGGTCATGTCGCCCAAATGGATACAAACGCTGCGGCTCTGAAAGTATTCAGTGCGATACCAGGTGGTGGAAGAGGAAGGCCCTCTCTACTTTCGAAAGATCAGGTGGAGAAGGACTTGGCTTCACTTTGTGTGTCGAACTGGCAGTTGTCGCGCCAATCAAGAAGATTAAGAAGAGTACAAAATAACAAGAGGTAGGATGTTATTATAATCTTTACTGTATTAAAATTTTGTATTTGTAAATTTGCATTATTAGTCTTATAGCAGCTATAGATATGTGTAAGATTTGGAAAATATCTCCATTTGACCCGATCTGTGGCTGATTCCTTGCAATTTTTTACTTTGAGTTTTCTCATCTGATCCTACAGTTCGTCAATCCGTCTTGATCTTAGTCTACCTTTTACTTTTCTCGTAAATGTTTTAGCGTCAATTATTTGTCGTTGAGCTCTCGTTAAATCCATTCTCGTTGCATGATCTACACATCTGATTCTTAGGGTTTTGATGAAGCGCACAAAATTTTCTCTTTTTATTAGTTTGTCCAGTTCATGGTTCCATCTTATTCGCCATACACCGTTGTTGTCTTTGACTGCTCCGAAGATTTTTCTCAAAATTTTTGTTTGAAATATTTGGAGTTTGGCTATGTCCTCTTCACTTAATGTCGTCGACTCTGATCCATACTACAAAACTGATCGAACTACAAATTTATACATCGTAATTTTGCTTTTCAGCTTTGTTCTGAGAGCTCTGAAAGTGAGAAGTATGCTTTATTGGCTGCTTGTATTCTTTCGTCGATTGTGATGCCCATTGAGTTGTCATAACTTATAGTAGTTTAAATCCCAAATATTATATGTAGAAGTTTTCAACGCCTCAGTTCATATGTTCCAATTTTCATTGTACCGGGTACTATCTGATCTTTTCTAGACAATAAAATATAATTCGTTGTTCCTCAATAATTTTCAATCCAATATTACCGCTGGTATAACTGTTTCGACGTAGTTAATAAAGGGTTTTTTGATCTAGGCCTGACATTTGGCTGTGGTTTTACATTCGTAAATAATGTTGGTCAGATATTGCCGCAGGCTTTTGCTAATTAAGCATTTCTGAGACGCTATGCGAGAGATTTTAAAGACCCCTATACTAGACAAATTTTATGTAACTCTCTAGTTCGTACTAAGCTCCAATATGCATCTTTGGTTTGGAATCCAATTTATGCATCTCATTCGAATAGAATTGAAAAGATGGAACGTTGCTTACAGTGCTCGGTGTGTGCTTATAAATCTGGGGTCGCTTGCCAATAGACGTAACCTTCAATCACCGATGCTTGGTTTTTATGTTATTAGTAGGTCTGTTGATTGTTCGAAGCTCTTGTACAGATTGGCTTCAATTTTTCTCACAAAACTTTACGGTATTACTATGCATTTAAGGTGAACAAAAATATCAAACTACTATACCTTTGGCCCTATTACCAGCTCTTCACACTACTCAGCCTACATTTTGCTATGCCACAATTTCCTTTACATTCGAGAATTGTTTTTGTTCTAGCATTGTTCTGTAAAGTTCTTAAATTTTCAGTTCATACACAAATTATTCTACTAGAAACCGTTACAAAACCATGGCACTTTTTTTCTTAACTAGTTTTTTAGAGTGCTTGAGAGGAATCCTGCCATCCTATTAAAAGTTGAAAGATGGAATTTGATTGAAAAAAAAAACTAAAAAATAAGGTTTTTTTTTTTTGAAAACTTTTGGGAAACTTTTATTAGTCACTTTTCAAAAGCATCCCCACCTTAAGCGAGACCCTTATTAATCAAAGTAAGCGAAAATACGCCATCTAGACTTCTCATACTGCACTTGGAGTCTTTTGTATGGCAACGTTCATAGACTTCGCAATTCCTTACGATTTTTTTGTTTTACACATTATTCGCTTCACTTGTGTGGGTTTCTCTTTAAGAGGTAGGTATGTAGCTCTAATAATTCCATTCATCATCATCGTCATGGGGCAGCTAGGAGTGAGCTTTAGCTTCTTTCACGATTAGTTTCCATGCATCTCGATCGCCGGTAACAGTTCTTCTGTTTCTAACACCCAGTGTCTTCAGGTTCATTAGAACTTGTTCAAACCATGTTAGTATTGGAAGTCCTCCTGCTGTAAGCGCTACGAGGTTGTATGACACGATTGATTCCTGGGGGTGGTCATATCTCCTGCGCGTAATATAATTCAACAATCGCTGTCTTTGGAACTAAACGTATTTCACGATGAACTTGATATTGCATAGCTGCAGCAATTTCCAATTCCTCATTGTAGTGTATTCGGTAGACACTATCTTGCAGTCTAAGCGGACCAAACACCCTTCGCAACACTTTTCGCGAGCACCACTCTTAGACACGATTCATCTTTAGATGTCATTGTCCCGCATTTACAGCCGTACACAAAAACTGGCCGTATTATTGACTGGTATAGACGTAGTTCTCAATCTCTCAGTGGAAGTTTAGATGCAAATAGTTTGGTATAAGCGAAATTTGCTCTGCTTCCTGTCGCAATTCGGTTTCATATTGTGTTGTGTGAGGTATTTTCGTTTTGAATCGTGACGCCCAAATACTTAAACGATTGTAGAGCGGTATGCCTTTTCAGATATTTGATTTTTTCTTCTGCATTTTTTTGAGTCCCACGGTTTTAGTACCTTTCTCGATGTTGAGAAAAAGTTCGGAGAGATATTTCTTATTTCGCGCAGTTATCGCGATATTATCGGCATATACAATGGTTAGCCCTGTGCGTTTAAGGAGATTGCTAAATTTTATCTTATCTCTAATTACATAATTCAGTATCAAGTTGAAAATGGTTGTAGAGAGAGCCGCTTTGTTTGGCTCCACCGGAAATGTCAAAGGGAAACGAGACGGGCGGCTGGACTACTACTTTTCCGGTAGTGTTTGTCAGGGTGGTCATATCCAAATTAGTCAGTTTGCTGCTGATGTCCAATTTTGCGAAAACTGCAGAGATTTTACAGCAGTGGACGCCATCAAACGCTTGTTTGACATCTATGAATAGTAGATGCATGACTGTGTGACAATGCATGCGATCATAACTTTTTTCAATGTTTTCTTTAAGTAAGAAAAATTGGTTTGTGTGAAGTGATCTGGTCGGAGTCGTCTTTACTTGCATAAAAGTTGACATTCCAAGTGCATACCAGTAAATCAGAGATAATTTTTAATTCGCTGGGCGTGATCTAAATAAAGAGGTGCGAGTTTTTTTAAAGAAAAAAATTTAATTTAGTTTCTTTTTCAAGCTTGAGAGCACAACACAACGCTTTGACGGTAAATGGTTCTAGCGAAACAGGCTAATTACTTCCCAAAGCGGCACTCCCGTGGCAGCCAAACCTATCGCGCTTACTGGCGCTGCAAATTTCGTAAGAAGCCCATTCAGCGCTTACGTTGTTGTGACCCCACCAATGTTCACCTTCGCACTATTAACTCTCCCCCAACCGGGTGTGGTAACTGCCTAAAAGATATTTGTCCAAAACCGGAAGCAATAGAAAGAATTCCCGCACTTATGCTATTTCTCTATCCATCTGCCAATTAAAAAAGTACGAATATATGGGAGTGTTTGTTGTTAATTTTCGGGTTAATGTAAACTACTTCTTGGCATTCTGCTATTTGCCCCACGCTTACACACTGAATATTAACTACTCGAATAGTTGGCAAGTTTTATTAACATTGCAGTAGCAAGTTTAAATCGTAAATGGAGTAATGGGTGTTTTTGTAGTTATATACACCTAACTATAAGGTGGCGCAAAATTAATCACCCTATATGCGGGCTTGTGCATGACTACCATTCGGAATTCACAAAGAGAACGTAGGTTCGAATCTCGGTGCAACACCAAAATTAAGAAAAACAGTTTTCTAATAGCGGTCGCCCCTCGGCAGGCAATGGCAAACCTCTGAGTGTATTTCTGCCTTGAAAAAGTGTCTCATAACAATATTTATGATGAATTTTGTGCCACCTCATAGAGATATGTGTTACACTATCTGCAAATTATAGCAAATTATCACGTAAAGACTTAACCGGAACAACTTTTGTAAATCGCAAAAAATCCCCAAAAATGTATGCAGAATTTTTCACGATGTCACAGTAACAACAACAGCAATAAATACAAATACAACTATTTAGTTGTGTGGCCGAATAATCTAATTTGCCAATTCGACGCCATTTTCAGCAGCTCGGCCACGTAGAACTCCAACTGGTGTGTAGACATTGAAGTTAATGCCATCAGACGTATTTTGACCGTAAAATAATATTTAGGAATTTCGAGATCTAGAGCAAATTACTGCCAATGGTAAGCATTACAAGCAAATGATTTGGGGCTTTCTCGGTTTTCCATTTCAACACAAATCGTTGAAGTGCTTAATGGTTCAAAAAAAGACGGTTCCTTAAGGCATACAGCGAGTGAAACCATCTCCTTATCTGAAGGAAATTTTGATGCCTGAATCATCTTTGTCAATTGATGGCCAAGGTTAGGTGATTTGACTCTTCTGTACTTGTAGTGCTGGATTTAATGCTTGAGCATGAAATTTTAAAGGCTTATCTCAATAATTTTTAGTATCTGAACTAAACACTTTACTTCTACTACTATTACTGCTATCCTATTATCTCAGTGTAGCATAGGGGCTTGACGTACCCTCTAAATCCAATTTTGATGCTATAGGTACATATTGCAGTCCATTCAGTTCGCTACCGACAGTTCTTCTGGCTTATCGACGGAATGCTTGGGGTTTCCACCTTAATGCTTGGTTTGCAATATAGTCGTTTCCTTTCCAAAATTTGTGTCCTATTCGTTACCATTTTTGCTTCTTGATTTCATTGCGAGTACATGATTGGCTCGGTCCCAGAGCTCTTCGTTTGATGTGCGAGCACCATCTTTTCAAAACCTGCCACAAACACTTGTTCACAAAAATTTCGATATTGATTATAAATAGATTTTGAACATTTTCAGCTTTCCGAACCATAATAAAGCACTGGCTTTACGTTAGAGTTGAATATTCGCAGCTTTGTTTGTTGTCTGATTCACGTGGGTTGGATTCAATTCAATAACTACTTTGGTTGACTTGAAAGCCAGCATTCGGCACACTTTAGACAGATAGGACCAATTATGCTAGAAGAAGGGGTACAAAGAAGAATGGTCGGTCACATAACCCTCTTAAGATATAAAGCAATCGGTCGTATGCCCAAAATTATTATTAATAAATGTTACAAATAATAGAACTTTCAACCGAATAGAGATAACTTGGAACCAGTGATTCGAAGTGGACAAAGCTACAGACCTGCCAAAACACTGCCATAAGGACTGGGACAGGAAGCTTTCTGATGTCCCCAATACAACTTCTACATGACGAGGCCCATATGCTACCTGTGAAAGAGCACAATAAACAGCAAGCAATTCCTGCTAGGGTGTTACTACAGGTCTCATCCATGCAGACACCGACTTGAGCCTGAGCCACCTCCAAGGCATGTCAGAATCGGCAATTACTGGATAGGACAGTGTACAGACAGACAATTAACGGCATGTGAAAGCACCCCGTACGACACTAGCCACCTTTTCACATGCCCCATCAAACCCACTCATCTAACACCCCTCTCCCTATGGACCCAACCGGTCGAAAGAGCAAGTTTCCTGGGCCTACCGTTAGATGATCTAGACGAAGACGACCGGTGATTACACTACACTGACAGGGCAAAGTTACTCATACAACAACAACAACAAAAATATCTGCTATTTATTGATGTTTTTGTGTAAATATAAAAAAGATTCAAAATCTCTAGGCAAACACCCTTTGTTTGTGGATTCTCCTATGTTTTAAGTTCAATTAATGTCACTGCATGAATGCGGTATTTTCTGTGTCTCTGCCGTAATTGCAAGCCACTCGATAGTTAATTATCCCCGACGCATATCCAGTGCGGCCTCTAGTATGCCTTTTTTAAGACTTATCTTCTTTTGTTTTTTGGGAATGAAGTTGAACTCAAACTTACAAGCATGAAGGGTTACCCTGCAGGAAATCGATCCATTTCAGTGATGGCACAAAATTAGTAACAGATGACGATGGTATTCCTCACGTACACTCACATCTGTAAAATTAACATAATTTTAACTTAGCACGCAGCAACGCTGTTGGTGGAAAATCTCAGCCCCAACTGTCAAACTTTTTCATTAGTATTGCAACATTTTGCGGTCAGTCACAAACTGAATGGTAGAAGTTGTCGTTATGTAATATTGCTCTAATTTCTACGCAGGGTATGTATATATGCATTTATACAGTATACATGTGCATATGTATGAGTATATGTTCACGGTATTCGGCAGTTGTTATTGAACCTTACTTTTTTCCTTGTGCCATTTAACCGACCGCCGGGTGGCAGTAATTAATTCTCTTATTGGTCATTTGTGTCGCTCACGGCAGTTACACGTCGAAAAGTCTGTGATGGTTCTGTGTGTACTGAAAACCGTACATCTGAGAATATATACTTTTGGAACGATTGTTGTAGTTGTTGCGGATTACGACGACAACAATGCGGCAACAAGAATTTATATCGAAGAATGGCGGAAAAACAGAAAAAACCGCAATATGATAAATACACACACACATACATATGTAAATAAGTTTGCACGTAAGTATGTACACAGGCGCACTTGTTTTAAAAACCGTTAACAATAGGATGGGGTTTGGAGGTGGGAGCTCCACAATCATCACTTAAAATATTTGTATTGTAAGTGTATGAAATCGAATGGATACATACCTATACCAGGTTGTTCAATTAGTTTTGCGGTTCGATAAGGGTAACACAATTTTTGATTTGAAAAACACTTGATTAGTCAATAAAGTCTCCTTGAACATCAATACACTTGTTCCAACGAGATTCCAATTTATGAACTCCATCCATGATGTGAGAATCTGGAAGGGATGCAAAATACGCTCCCACAGCTGTTATGAGGAGCTCCCACAGCTGTTGGAGGATAGTTCCATGTGTAGAAGTCCACGCAAGTGCGGAAAGTTACTGATCGCCATTCACTTGGGAGTGGCCAGGACGATTCTTCTGCATATGGTTCAAGCAGCTCACAACGTCCGGGATTAGCCCACGTATCCTCTGGGTAGCTTCCGAACACCCGTCCGGGAGTGAGCTAACGTGAAAATAACAACAAAGCCTCGGATGAGAACTTCCAACACTGATGACGACCCCTGCAAACGAAATAAGGAACACGATTTGAGGGCATGCACCTGGAATGTCCGGTCCCTTAATGGGGAAGGTGCCTCTGCCCGGCTGGTTGATGTCCTCGTAAGAGTAAAGGCTGACATCACTGCCATCCAAGAGATGCGATGGATGGGGCAAGGCAAGAAAACCATAGGACCTTGCGACGTCTACTACAGCTGCCATGTAAAGGAGCGCAAATTCGGTGTCGGATTTGTTGTGGGAGAGACTTCGTCGCCAAGTACTGTCGTTCACTCCGGTGGATGAGCGTCTCGCAATAATCCGCATCGAAGCCCGTTTTTTTAACACATCGCTAATTTGCGCCCACGCCCCGACGAAAGAGAAGGACGATGCGACCAAAGATTCCTTCTATGAGCGCTTGGAACGTTCCTATGAGCGCTGCCCCCGCCACGACATAAAAATCGTGCTTGGCGACTTCAACGCCAGGGTGGGCAAGGAGGGAATTTTTGGGCCCACAGTCGGAAAATTCAGTCTGCACAACGAAACATCCGGTAACGGACAGCGGCTGATCGACTTCGCCGGGGCCCGAAGCATGGTAGTCTGCAGCACCAGATTCCAGCATAAAAAAATCCACCAAGCTACCTGGCTGGCCCCTGATCGAAACACGCGAAACCAGATCGATCATGTTGTGATAGATGGAAGACACGCTTCTAGTGTATTTGATGTACGTACGATCCGAGGACCCAACATTGACTCGGATCATTACCTTGTTGCAGCCAAACTGCGCACACGCCTCTGTGCAGCAAAAAAGAAGAAATCGGATTCCGGCGAGCCCGAAAAAACAATTGGTACGACGAGGAATGTCATGCTGCCGCAGAAAGAAAGGATGCCGCCTATAGGGCCACGCTGCGATCGGGAGCAACGCGAGCCATGTGGGAACGCTACCGAGAGCTAAAAAAGGAAGAGAGATGTATTATCCGAAAGAAGAAACGAGAGGCCGAAATACGTGAGTGCGAGGAGCTTGAGATGCTGGCCAACAGGAACAACGCCCGAAAATTCTATCAAAAAGTTCGGCGGCTTACAGAAGGTTTTAAGACCGGGGCGTTTAAGCGGTTATCGCGCCAATTAAGAAGAAGAAGCTGTTACGACTTCATCATTTGAGGAAAAACGGTTTTCATTCTTACATTTGTTTAGGTCTGGCAACAGATGGAAATCGCTAGGGACTAAATCTGGGGAATACGGTGGATGCCCCAACAATTCGACCTTTAATTGATGGATATTAGCCATTGTCAAACTGCTCTTGTGACACGGCGCATTGTCCTGATGAAAAAGAATTTTTTTCTTTTTCAAACTGGGTCCCCTTTTACGAATTTGTTCCTTCATCTGGTCTAAAAGTTTTTAATAATATTCAGATTTTATTGTTTTACCAGTTTGCAAGGAATCCACAAACAACATTCCTTCCTTTCGCATCCCAAAAACTGATGCTAAAACCTTCTTGGCCGATTTATAGAAACGAACACGCCAGATTCGAACCACTCTTTAGCCTCCTGTTTCATTCATAGTGAGAAACGACTTTCTCCGAATATGTTTTTGCTCCATTGTTAGCGAATGCGGCACTTTCTTCTTGATACTCAATGATATACCTACAGCTCTCTCTTTCCCTTTTTCAGCCACTTAACGATTTTCAAATATTCCTGTCTTTTTTCTACGATTTGGTGTTTTTGCTGTTTCTGGACGTCCTTGACGTGAATCGTCTTCAAGGCTTGTACAACCGCGTTTAAATTCAGCAACGTATCTTTCTACTGTTCTAATTGACGGCGGAAAGTCCTTATACACTTTCAAGATTCGTTCGTAAATTTCCTTTGCTTTTAAACGTTCCAAAAATAAAAATTCAATCACTGAGCGATAATTGACTTTTTCCATTGTAGAAAATACTAGGACATGTCGATACTAAATGGCTTGTAAACAAGGAATGAATTGGCCAATTGAAAAGGAACTTAAGACATATGGTATACCTCCATATGAAAAGTGTGTCAGCACTCTCTTATCGAACTGAAAAGGTTATTGAACCACCTAGTACATGTATAGAAAGAGTATAATACTCAAATTATGGCCAAATGCTATTAGGGTGGGAGGTCAGGAAAAATCTTGAATGGGTATACAAAAAATAGTATATGGAAGTAATCGTAAATAATAAGTTGAATTGAAATGCTACTGACTTAAAGGATCTTTCCGGGAGGCCTATACATAAAAAGTGGATAATTCCGAGAAGGTACTTTTCTATATTATCTTTAGCATTTGTGAAGTAGGTGGATGTACAATTTTTCAAGATAAAAGAACGCGTCAAAATTATTGAAACTTATTATGAAAATGGTCGGTCTTTAAGAACAACTTATCGGAAACTTCGTGCTTTTTTTTTTAGTGAAAATAGTCGTGCGAATGGGTTGACAATTCAACGGTTTCAAAATTTCTGTTTTTTTTTCCCCAGGAAAGAAAAGGGACAGGCAGACCATAAACGTCGCCGTTTTGTTGAGAATATTGATGCTGTAACGAAAAGTGCTGCTGAACAACCTTCAACATCGACATTACGGCGTTCTCAACAATTCGGCATTCATGAATCGAGTGTTTGACGTATTTTACCTGCAGGCGTGCGTGAATATAGTATTTAATTGATGTAACTTTTCGCAGAGAATTGTTAAGAGCCATATTTTCAATAAAAATAGTGAAACCTGAAAGAATCTAAATTTGTATATGTTTTATTTTAAAGCAACATCTTGGCAAATCTTTTGAAACACCCTTCAGTTTTCTTTACAATAGTATTAGAATAACTAATAGCACTTAAATTTTTTTCTTTTGTTGCTGTAGTTGAGGCAAATACTTTAACGAATTCTTTAAAATCTAGCTTTTTTACTAAATGAGATTCCAAGATTTTATTATTGATAAATCGTCTAAGCACTGCTAAACGCTGGGCACTGAGATGGGTAACGACATATATTCGCAAAGCAATGCAAGTGATTTCGTTGTATGTAACTATGTAAAAGGCTTCTTTTATTGTAATATAACAAAATAAGAAAAAATAGTTTTACAATTCTCAGGAAAATTGGTCTCTTATGTGTGTGGTTTTCAATTGAACTATTTCAATTATATTTCATTCCATTGTCTGTTACCGTGGGGCATGAAACACCAAATGATCGAAAAATTGCGACAATCCTCCGCTAACATTTCTGTCGTCAGAACCAAATTAAACATGTTGGGGCCCTGTTAGCACATACTAACTTTCTAAAATACATTTTTGCCACCACACTTCTTCTTCTTCTTCTTCTTCTTCTTCTTCTTCTTCTTCTTCTTCTTCTTGGTTGGCGTGATAATCGCTTACGGGGTTTTGGCCGAGTATAACAAGACACGCCAGTCGTTTCTTTCTCTTGGTAATCGGCGCCAAGTGGGGAAGTAAGGGAAACTTACTTCTTTTCCACCTGATCTTTCCTCTTCCGCTACTAACACCAGCTGACAAAGACTGTTTTGGGCAAAATTTGTAAGCGTATAGATCTTAGAAGGCACTCATCGGCAGTGATAGGTTTGCATTGAAAGATATTGGTCTAATAATTCTCCTACAGTACCTTATCTGTCCAATTCAATATTTTTTACTGTGACTCGAAATGTTGTTAATCAGCACCAACTTTTGCATAGCAATGACCCGGCACAGTTGTAAAGAGTCGGAAGCTAGTTTTGAAATCATTTTGAACGAACTAAATACCTAAGTAGTAAATTTGCTATCAAGTAATGCGACATTGTTTTCTTTTTTAACTTTCTTGCCTAACCATTCTCTGAGGCTTAGTTAAGCGAGATTGGAAAACTCATACTTACTAATTTTTTTTTTGTTGATCTTAGACCAAAAACCTTAAATCTAAATACATTTTGTGTTTTGTGCGTAACCAGCTATGGACATTAGACTCTCCGAATTCTCGTACCTGTTATAATAATGTTAAGCCAAACTAGCAAAAACCATCGAAAAGATTAGAAATTATTCAGATTAGAAAGTATTCAGATATTTGCAGTAGTCGTATTAAGATCATCAAGTTTTTTAGATTACTATTGCGATGTCTATTAATGTAATGAAGTTTTTGATTAGAAAGTTGATTGTTATCGTTTGGATGAGGCAAAGAGGACAATAAGGAGGATCCGTGTTTGCCATTAGGTGGTGATGAGTTAGAAGCCTTTTCCCCAATAGGAGACGAGTATATATATGTATATATCGACTGCATATATAGGTACATTACCAGTTGGGCTTATTTGTTTCTAATAATGAGAGAAGATGAGGCTATTATATTCCCGTTGCTTAGAAAAGAAGTAGTAAATTTCTTTTGATAGATCAAATTAGTTGTATGCTTATTGAGGTATGACCAGAGAACACAATGCCGATTTCCTCTTATCTCAACATGGCTTGGAATCCACATTAATTTTAAATTATTTTCGTGGGTTATTAAAAGCCATGCATTTTTTTTTGATAGTCGAACTTCGATTGTGTACCTCTTCGATGGCTTTGATTGAGGAAAGAGAAACCGTGCGTACTATCTGTTGTCCTGGTGAAGAGCTGAATCCCTTAGGGTAAAGGCGATTGCTTCAGATTCTGCGGTGCAGACTGAAGAATAGTGGTTTAGTCGAGCAAGACGGATGATATTAAATTCAGCATTCACTACTGCAAAACTAGTGCCGGAAGATGCTTTTGAGCCGTTGATGTAGTTTAATAACCAGTCGTTGTATGTGTTGAGAATTTCATAGAAGTGAGATAAGTAAATATTAGTTGATGTTGACCGTTTGGGTAAATGCCATGGTTGCGGGTTTATTGCCAAGCCTAGTTCACGAGCTTTCAAAGCAATAAGGTCTACTGTGAAAGGAAGTTTCGGGGGGTTCCGAGTTAAGATATTACGAGAGAACTTCAGCTCTTTAGTCATTATTGTTTGGTGGTTAAGTTTGACTGTCAGCATGTTTGTCCTATGCTTGTTCATTGGAAGTCTGGATTCTAAAGCGTTTTCCAATAAAAGATCAATGGTTTCGTTGCTTGTGTGGCACGTAGCGCGGTCTTGTTGAAAATAAACGTTGTCCAGATCAATACCATCCAATTCCGGTCATAAAAAATCAGTAATCAACTCTCGATAGCGCAATGCATTCACCGTAACTGTTGCTCCAGCTTCATTTTCAAAAATGTAAGATCCAATGACTCCGCCGCACCAAACAGTCACACGTTGAGGATAGAGAGGCTTTTGAACAATAACTCTTAGATTTTCTGAGCCTCCTATTCGACAATTTTGCTTGTTGATGAAGCCACCGAGGTGAAAATGGGCGTCATCACTCAAGAAGATTTTTCGATGGAATTCTGAATCATTTCCATGCATTTCAACGGCCCAATCAGCAAAGATACGACGTTGTTGATGATCTGCCGGCTTGAGTTCTTGTGTTAACTGGACTTTATTAGCCTTAAGACCCAAATCTTTATGCAAAATACGGTGTAATGACGTTTGTGGAATGCCTAATTCTAAAGAACGACTAGGAATGGACAAACCTGGGTTTTCTTCAACACTTTCGTCTACAACAGCAATATTTTCAGCTGTTCTTGAGCGACGTGCACAGATTTTATTCTTCACATCTCTAACTTGTCCCAACAGCTCGAAGTTTTTCACCAATTTCTGTACTGCGGTCCGACAAGGTGCTTCACGATGACCCAAAAATGTTCGAGTTTTACGAACCGTCTCTGCCAAATTTTCACCATTTTGAAACCTAAGCTGTATCTTGTTGCTGCATTATATGCTGTCTCCAAAGTCCGAATATCTGCTTTGGCTTCTAGTCCATAAATGGACAGCCGTAATGGAAGCCAACCTAAAACCTAAAAATATTAAATAAGCATCAATGCAAGAAGTGGAATTACTACCATTGAGCATTAATTTCCTCTTTTCTCTGTGATTCAACATCTAGGGAAAGCATTTTCATTATTTTGGGGCGATTAGTTCCTATTGAGAAAATAAATATGTACAGTCCTCGCCTATCCAGTTTCTGGGCAGCTCTTTTTTTAGTGTATCCAGCGTTTGGCCGTAAAATAAAACTCACCAACCACAAGTGGAAATAAAAATAGCGAATATTATTTCTTTCTTCTGGTAGTCTTGATTTCCCAAAAATGGTTTTGATCTCCCTGAGTGTTAATTCTGTGATCCTGGTTTCACTGCATCCGCTCTTCTTGGCCACGGCATACAGTTGAAAATAAAAA
The DNA here is from genome assembly GCA_037575425.1 of Anastrepha fraterculus. NCBI lineage: Eukaryota > Metazoa > Arthropoda > Insecta > Diptera > Tephritidae > Anastrepha > Anastrepha fraterculus. Next base: position 41,437 of record JAYXIM010014564.1, read on the forward strand.
GGTTAAATTTGGAGTAAACTTTTTAATACAAAATTACTACCTGCCCATATTTTTTTTTGTATCATAAACTGTACATCTCACACCACGCACACGCGTGACCTAATCTGGCTAAGAAAAAACTATTCGACGGGAAAAATTAGTAGCAGTGACGCATCGTGCTGACTGGTCCTGAGCACACGCTGACAAAATAAACATTTGCTTCAAACGTCAGCAATATGCAATTGCACGGTAAACACTGGCCTGAGTGCAGACACTAACTGCAAAAACTGAGTTTAATATTTGCATTTACATTTCATATTTTTTGGCGTAAGAGTAACGCATATATTAAAAGTTTTTCTTTGTAAAAAGAAATCTTGTCGCTAAAAATAGTCAAACTTTGCATGCTATGCATAAATATTTACATACAGCATTGAGGAAAACCACAGCAATTTTTATGCCCGCGCGCACTTATAAATATTGAAGTAGCAAATTTGAATCGTAACTAAAGTAATGCGTGTTTTTATAGCTGTACAGAACTTTCTATAAGGTGGCGCAAAGTTAATCACCTTATCGAACAAGAACTAGGCAGCTGATGTATAAAAATAGACAAGCTATGGTGCTCGTAAAGGTCGAATTAAAGATTTCTCGCACTCAAAATAACTTTTTTTATTTAGTAAAAAATTCAAAAACAAAGTTCGATTGCTTATTTGTACCACTGAGATCGCTTTTTTCTATAATATGAATGCATAATTAATAATATTTATTTAGTTTTTACTTTGACGTGCTCCTTACATTCGTAATAATAATTATCAACAACACAGAAAACGTAGGGCTATATAGAACAAACGTATCTTAATAATTTGAGATTATTTTAGGTGTTTGGCCGCGCTCCTCCTCCTATTTTTGGTGTGCGTCTTGATGTTATTCCACGAATGAAGGGACTTACAGTTTTAAGCCGACTCCGATCGGTAGATAGTTTTTTTGAGGAACTCTTTCGTGGTAGAAATACACATGAAGGTTTGCCATTATAAAGGGTGATAAACTTAGAGGTATCACACCTTAAATTGAAATAAAACAACGAGAATTCAAATTGATTGGGCAATCTTTATTATTTCTGTGTAGAACTATTCATGACATTTATTTCTTAACACGTTCACGCCGGCGCGTACCACCGGTGGCTCGCGCAAGTCTGCTTCATGGGGCGGCGCGTACCACCGGTGGCTCGCACAAGATTGCTTCATGAGGCGGCGTGTACCAGCGGTGGCCCGCACAAGATTGCTTCATGGGACGGCGTGTACCACCAATGGTACTTTATTAGACGGTACCTATGAGATGAGAAGCCATAAACGACTACCCTTATGAAAAAAATTCGTTTTATATAACCTGCAATCGCTTCCGATAGAGCGAAAAGATGTAAACGTTGCCGTCTGTGGGCGAAGACCATGAATAACAGTTCCGGCGGGAACGTGTTAAAGATAATCCCTTTCAAATGTAGACTACAACTGCGCCGTAATTCGGCCATCTGTAAATACCAATTTTGAATGACTAGTTCGAGGACTTCGGTAGGTATCTCGAGAATAACTTTAGTAATGTTGGCTTCCAAATATTTAGACTTACATACCTCCAAAGATATAATATCACACGATCTGAGTGGCCAATCCACGCCAAAAATAAATTGCGCATAGAAACGACGGCGCAGTAAATCCATTGTTTCACTGGCTATATGGCAAATGGAGCCGCTTTGTTGGAACCAAATGTGGCGGAGATCTCGGGCTTCAATTTCTGCCCTCAAAAAATTGTTTATCATGGCGCGATAGCGTTTGACATTCACTATTACATTGGCTCGTCTTTAAGAAATATAGGCTGCTAATTTGCGAGTTGAATGACTGCTAATTTTCGCAACAACTGTCATGGACGTGAACATTTATTCCGGCAGCCCAGCTACAATCAGGACTTTGCACTCGCTGATGTCTGATATCGGTTGGTACTTTAAGGGACCTTGTAGCAAATGTGTGAGCTGGCAAGCTAATTAGACAGGGAAATCATCAGTTGGTGACAAAATAAAGAATGGGGCTTCCTTAATCTGGCACTAAAGAAGTAGATTTTGCTCCGGCTCAGCAAGTGCTGAGCAAGAGAGGCTCGAAGAAACTGCTAAGGCCACCGAATCTTCAACTTTTATTTGTGGTTGATGTCCTAACCGGGCATTGTCCGAATGGCATCCAAGCAGTTAGCTTTGGTTCTGTTTTTTTGAGTGTCTTTTGTAGCAGCTTTCTGGCAGCTGAAATGGAATATTCTCAGCGCCTTCTCTCAGCTGTTTTGCTTTCGCGAGACAAACGATAAGCAACCCAACTTCCACTATGCATACAGAAATAGCAGAGGTGGATACGATTCACCTGCTAAATTTCATCACCAGCATGAAGCAATCATCTTTCGGTCATATTATATATACTTTATTATTTATCTTCCCTGCATCTTCTTTCCCTCTTCAAAGGTACCACATTGGACGAATTTAGAATTCTCGTCTTCTCAGCCTTGGAGGTTTATATAGAAAAGCAATCCTACAATTTGTTAACAGTCGCACAGTGAAGGCTTGCAGAGTTTACTTCAGAGTAAATGTGAAAAATGGAGTTATGCTCACTCAGTGTGTTTGTTAACAAGCTTTTTTTAACTCTCTAGTCAAGTCTAGGGGAAAGTGACTGCCCTTTACAATATTAAATTAATCATCTCTCGTATTCTCGATGGCACCCATTTCTTGAACAACGAAGACAAGCAATTACACTACTTGTATGCTGAGACCCATGATTTAGGTTACTGTTTTGAATGCTAAACAAAATCTTAACAAGCTTTGGCCTTCCGAAGCAAAATTGTGAGAGTAGCTTCGGCTATCACGTCATAAGAGATTCGGCAGCAGAATTTGCCCCCTCAATTCATACGTGCTCTTACACTGCCTCAATCAGTCCTTGTTCACGTGACACGAAGCAACACCAACGTAGACTGTAAGCCTCTTCTATTCGCCATTTCCCCGCTCGCTATCTCTATGCTGGATTAATTTGACGAAAAATTTGCATGCAAAAGCAACAACACAGTTATAGAGTACGATTCGCCGCTAGCGAGTATGGCTAAAACTCATTAAACTGGTATAACTCACTGCCCAACAAACACATTTAAGGCGGATCTATTCCAGCGTTGCCAATATATGTGCATTTATACGCGTATCAATTGCTTCATCTATGCGCCGCTTGCTAACGCTTGGCGAAAAGAAGAGACCTTGTGTTGATTTTGGTTGTATAACACCAAACACAATCTCAGTTGTGTCATAAGTGAACCGCTCTGATATCCCCTCTTGCATCAGCGAATCAACTAATTCCTTCAAACTCGCTGAGAGCCGGCTCTTGTTGGTATGTACGTAACTGATATGTTGAATAAATGAGACTGTTTTGAAACAATTGGAGACTATCGCTGTAGATAGCAATAATGACTTCATTGCCCACGTCAGGTGTTGATCAGATTATTGACTTAGCACTTATGGGCAAGATTATCGTCTAACCTTTCCACTTTTCTCCAGAAACTCTCACATTCGTATCATCAAATTTGATAGTTTAGATCCCTACTGACAATTCCCTTCTTTATGCAGCCACATTTGATCCAACAGAGAAGGTTTACTCTCTGATACATGAGAGCATACCTATCTACATACACATATATAAGTATATTCATATGTACATATATTCATATAGTTACATATGTAGGTATACACAGTATATACATGTATGTACTTATGTGCTTTGAATTTGCATTGACCCTATTTTGTATGCAACTTCTGTTCACTGACACGCTTTTGGCGCGCTCTCTGCCACTGAAAGTATCAAGCCATGCCCTCTGTATTATGTCCGACTACTTCACTTCAACAATAGCCATACTAAAAGGTCATTAATTGCGACATGAAGCAGATGCATGACATAATTGCGCTATTTACGCGTAATTTTCATGGCAACCCTGATGTGATGTTCCATTTATTTATTGCACTCGGATTTAAAATATATCAGAATAAATATGTATCTTACCAACGAGGCATATTTTTGGTTTAATTAAAAATATTGGTCTCCCCATGGAAAATATTAGAAGTAATGTCCACATGCCTCACTTCAAAGTGCGATAAAACAAGGTAAGGTAGATAAAATAAAACAAGATAAGACAAGGAGTAGGTGTGAAGATGAAATAAGATAACAACTTATACTTTAAGTTATTGGGCCTCATAATAATTGCGATCTAGAATACCTTTTGTATGTCCAAATCAAAAGCTTAGCCTCAATTGTTCAAGGACGCTTCCGACTCCCTAACGAAAGCTAAGAAATATTTCGCCAGATTATTGAGAGTATTAATCTACATTCAGCCTAGTTAGGACATTCATATGAACTGTGTTGAGACGTCTCATTGTGTTGCGCGTGTGGCCAAAAATGGTAAAAATGAAAATGGTAAATTTAGGGCCGATCGTGAATATTCTAATTAAGATTTCGTATTTTCAGTGAAAAAGTTCGCTTCTAAAAGTAGTAGTTTGAAAAGAGTAAAATAATTTTTTTAAGAATAATTTTTTTTTCTAAAAAATTTTTTGTTCTAAAATTATTCTTTGCATGCTGTCTTTAGAAGGTTCAAGTCTACACTGTTTTCTATAATCTACTCTACATTTACTTAGCCTTCAATTGCCTTTTCTACCATTCGCTTATAATTTTCCTTGTCTGAGTATCAATTCATTAGAAAGGGCGTTAAGTGCAAAGAAAGTAGAGAGGCAAATGAAAATGTGTTTATTTATTCATTTATCTTTACATTTACTGAAGTAAACCTTATAATTATAAGTGGTAGTCATAACAGATTACAGTTTTCAAAATAAATTTGTCAACATGTAAACATTTAGATTCCTTTAGATTTCACTAATCTTATTCAAAAACGGCTCTTAACAGTGTGAAAAATGACAACACATGTCCAAAATGTTCACTATAAGCAGTCGATTCATGAAAGTTAAACTGTTGAGAACGACGAGAAATCGTTGTTGAAGGTTATACGAGGGGTGCCTTTTATATGTCGGGATTAGAGAACAAAAACAAATTTTAATCATCGAAAATCACTTTATTGTTTTTCAAAATATTCTCAATGAAGATCTATACACTTTTGCATGCGTTTGAACCAATTGTCGAAGCACTTTTGCCACTCTGAATGAGGTACCTCCAAAACATGCATTCTGAATGCCGCAACCGCTTCTTCAGGTGTCGAAAAACGTTGACCTCTCAGTTTGTTGTTTACGTACGGGAATAAAAAGAAGTCATTCGGTGCCAAGTCAGGACTATACGGCGGATGACCCATTAATTCGATGTTTTGGGTGCTCAAAAGTGCAGTTGTGTGAGCCGATGTGTGAGAGCTCGCATTGTCCTGGTGAAGAGTGATCCGTCTTTGGCGATTGGTTTTCCTAATTTCTTGGAAGACAACTGGCAAACAAATGGTTGTATACCACTCAGTAGTTACTGTTCTGCGTTGTTCTAGTGGTACGGTTGCGACATGTCCAGTTTTTCCGAAAAAACAGGCGACCATTTGCTTGGAAGTGCTTCGTGCGCGAACAACTTTTCTTGGATTTGGCTCATCTTGAAACACCCATACAGTCGACTGCTGTTTACTTTCAGGCTCATACGCGTAAATCCATGATTCATCACCTGTCACGATGTCATAGACGTGTTTCGAAGCCCCGCGATCGTATTTTTTGAGCATTTCCTTCGACCAATCGACACGAGCCTTTTTTTGAGCGATTGACAAATTGTGTGGGATCCAACGCGAACAAATTGTTTTGACAGTCAAATGTTTATGCAATATTGAATGTATGCTGGTCCCACTAATGCCTAAGATTGTCTCAATCTCACGATAGGTCACATGACGATCTTGCAATATCAGTTCGCGCACATCATCAATGGTTTTCGGAGCAACAACTGATTTTGGACGACCTTCACGAAATTCGTCTTGAAGTCAACTACGACCACGATTGAATTCACCATACCATCGATAAACACTGGTCCTTGATGGAGCTTCATCGCCAAAAATTGAATTAAGTTCATCCATGCAATGATGCTGAGTTAATCCACGTCGAAAGTTGTAAAAAATAGTCGCACGAAAATGTTCACGATTTAATTCCATTTTTGGACCGAGATGAATCTTTTAAGTTACTGTAAACAACACAAATAGCGCTGGTATTTCGAAACGTTCTGAGTACGTAAAAGCCAAAAAATGTCAAACTTTGCGATACAGCTGTCAGTTGCCAGATTGCAACACCAGGGTTGCCAAATCCCGAAATATAAAAGGCACCCCTCGTACAGCAAGACTTTGCACTACTACAGCAATATTCTAAACAGAGCGTCCAGTCTTTGGTCTGCCACTCCTTTTCTATCCCCAGCAGAACCAGTTTCTTGAAACTCTCTCATCAGTCTTTGGTTTTTAGAAGCGTGACCGACAAAATTCAAACTTAGAGTTCCATTATAAAAAAATTGTAATACTGCTAAATATTTGTTCAGAATCAGAATTATATTTTATTTTAAGCATATGAATATACAGAAAATAGCAGGAAAAAAGAACAGCTCTAGCTCAAAGCCATCAGCTAATGCAAAAACATTTTAATGCTGCTAAATAGTTGTTCAATTTCTTAGTTTTGTGAGAAATTTAGAAAGCGTACGTTGCTTTACAAAATGAGTTCCGCTTGCGAAAACTGATTTGAAACATTGTTCCCTAAATGTCACGTGCATCTGCAGCAAAATATTCAAAGAAGTCGAAGACATTCATAAATACTATAAATAGGTGCAACGATCGTTAATTTGTTTGTGGCAAAGCTAAACCTATCGAAGCGTAAAGCTGAAGCAATTTCAAGGAAAAGTGGTGTTAGTGTATCCAAAGGTTCGATTCGAAGACGTTTACTTGGAAATTTCGGAACAGATCTAGCGGTTCCTAACGAGTTCTGCTGCCAGACATGATCACGATAACTGAAGAAAATTGCATCGCACAAGGTGGCGCAAAGTTAATCATTACTTTTGGTTTTTGAATCATTCTTTTACTGAATAAAAAAATAATTTTGAGTTATGGAAACCTTTATTTTACCTTTACGTGCTCCATTTCTCCATTTGAAAAAGTCAATATAAATCTTTCGATAGGTTGGTGGGAGGAGCTCGGCCAAAAACCTGCAGAAGTGTGTGCGCCAATTATTTATTTTATTTTTTTAAGATCATATCGAAATTTTACACTCTATTGAAACCCAGAGCTGTATCTACAAAAGCCGGTATACCTATTTCCGTGGCAGTATAACTGTCAGAATGCGATCATATACGATTCCCAGGCAACCTTCAAATCCCACAGAATGGGACGATAGACTTATGAGTCCTATCCAATAGGTTCCTAAATATTCACAATCTATTAAAGAACGCACTGACTTGGTGTATTACCTTCTTTGAAGGTGTATTATTTTAGCCCTTTGAAATTCATTAGTAGAGTTGATTATAGAATACATAAAAATGATTTGTTTCACTTAAAAACAACCCTTAATTGAATATTGAAGTTGGGCAAAGGACCAATAAAGTCATAAAGGTCTTTCTCGCTTCCGATAAAATAATGGTTTTATTAATGAGATGAATACCGCTTTGGAGGCTTACAACCTTTAATATCGGTTATTTTTTAGGTAGCAATACCATGGATGACAATTTTCTAAAAAGGCCGCCAAGGTAGCATTGAAATGCCGCGCATCTCTTAACGAGATGGCTGAGTCATTTCACCCAATAACAACATGGGTTCCTGGCCATTCTGACATTGAGCGGAACTGCATAGCCGATGAACTAGCGAAAATTGCCACCAAATGGACCGATGAGTACATAGACAATGATATACTAGGTATACCCTTGCAAAGATGCAAACTACTTATCCTTGAAGAAATTGTAAGAGCAGCGAATGAAAGATGGCGTAATGAATTCACTTGGAAAATCGCCCGACAGCTGTGGCCGACTCTCAATGCTTAACGCACGGAACTTCTACTACGAAGAGATAAGCACAGTCTTAACACACTGATTTCAGTCATAACGAAGCATTGCCTAATCGGTAGGCACGTCCAGAGAATGGCTGTGCAAACGCATGACTTCTGCAGAAGGTGTCTAGAGGAGGAAGAGAAAGAGACGATCCCGTACTTTCTGTGTCACTGTCCTGTTCTATCCAGACATAGGCTCGCCATTTTGGGTAGACAATCCTTTAATGAAATGGAAGATCTCAGCTGTGTTGGAGTTAAGAAACTTATTAAACTTTTGAAAAGTACACACTGATTTTAGAAGATATAAGAATAAGTTCCCCATGCGGCATCAGAATGGGCCATGAGTCTGAGTGTGTCCCACAGTGGACAACCGCTTCAACATAATCTAACCTAAAAGAACCGCGAATGTGGCTATGAAGTAAATTTCTGAATTTCGCACTTTGGTTAAATTTACAGCTGAATCTACAAGTATATGTCTATGTATGCAACTATGCTACAAATCCACACAACTACTTATACATATAACTATACGTACTTATACATATGTAAATGCGCACCATAATACCAATGTATGTGGGAGTAAAAAATTATGTGAGAAGAGTCATATGTGAAAAACATTCGCCATCAATAAGAACAAAGAGAATGGCGAGAAAAAATATTGCCTGCTGTCGATTTTGCTTAACTTGCACTTTTTTCGGTATTAATTTAGCAGCTGGCGCTCCTTTACACACACACATTCAAATGTACGAATGCGCATATAGTATGCACCCTGCAGGAAGTGCGACTCGATCAAAAACACATTGCAAGATTCGAAATACACTCGTGGAATTTTCAAGCAATAATTTGCTCACTGTTAAATTCTATAATAGACATGATACTGAATATTAAGCTCTAAGATTTGTGAGAGCACAAAAATTAAATTTATTATTTATTAATTACTAGAAAACATAACCAGCCGCAGCAACAGTCTACAACAATAGCTCACCCCATAATATTTCTGGGCTTCTGCAGAACATATTTTCGATCACTTTTATAGACATGGATCCGAATACGAGAAAAAATCAGAAGTAAACATCATACAAAAGGGCAGTTACATATAGGTTTTACCATGATCTAATTCTGATTTGCCAAGAAATCACTTTACTTCTCAACAAACCACTCAGTAATAAGTCGAAATTGTTAGCATTAGTAACACATTGCGAAAGAAGAAGAGCTCCAAAATATTGGACTACCTGCCGTTTATTTTAAACAGCCAAAGACTTACTAGCAGCTCATCAGATTTTACTAACGCTACCCTAGACTTTAGAATAGAGACTAAGTTAAAGTTCACCACGCGAATGGAATGGAATTTGAGTTCAGTAGTCAAAGAAAATAAAACGACGGATCCCAATCATTCAGAAGCTGCAAACAAAAAGAATCTAAAAAAAAAAGTAATTCACTATATGTGTGAGTCTACGACACAGAATTCTGGTGGAATTTTTGATGGTTAACTTGAAAGAATAATTGGGTCTGGGCTGTGTCACTGAGACAACAACTCTACCACCACCAGCGCTACATGCTGTTTTGTTCCCAAATGACATACTTTTTTCACAGCATATCGAATATTCCTAATTCAAGCTTATCTAAATTATTTGAAAGAAACTCGTATAAAATTGCATTTATCATTAATATCGTACTTATATTTAACTGTCTATAATAAAATAATAACATTTTGTGGAATATTTTAACCCAATATTTCTTATCGGCGTGGGTCTCTTTGACCTTTTTTGGAAAAAATTGACGCAATATCAAATTTACATTCTTGATGGGGGATTAAAATCTTCCCCTTAAAAAAATGCTCGGAAAATTTCAAACGAGTTGAGTTTTGAAGTTTATTTTATGTTTATGTACAGAAGCCAAGAAATCAGAGCTTGTATTGCGTAAACTTCTTACATATTTGCGCCAACCACAATGGTTCCGAGAGTATTCCATGTTCCAAAACGTGTTCCGCACTTCATGCTAAAGGTAGTCATCTTGGGATCCGTTTGGTTGTTATTAAGTGTTGTGGTTTCAGTAATCCACAGAGATGAAGAATTTACTTTTTGTATTCATGAAAGCCTACCGATCAGCCCAAAGCAAGCGGATTCGGATTTCTTCTTTCAATTAAGTGGATGCCTATATTTGACCGGATTATCATGACGAGATTTCGGGTCCGCGCTAGAGACATTACTTCCGTGCAGTGTTATGCTCCAACCGAAACATGAAATTACACCTTCAATGAAGTTTTTTGCTGCGCCCATACAAAAAAAAACCTCAAGCATTAAACAAGGCGACATTACGCTGCTAATTGGAAACTTCAACACTCAGGTTGGCCCCGATAATACCAACATGGAGCAAGTAATGGGATGTCACGGAATTGGAAATAGAATAGAAAGCTATTCACGGAACTGAGCTACAAAAAAACCTCATAATAGGTGCCACCATCTTCCTGCACAAGCGCACACACAAAGTTACGTGGGCTTCACCGAATCACATAACGGAAAGCCAAATAGATCATCTCGCAATAAGCAGAAATGGCCGCAGATGGTTGCTTGATGGAGCTAGCGACCATCACTTGCTCACTGGAATAATGTAACAAAAATATATGCAATGCAATGCACGGGTAGGTATCATAATACAGATCTAAGACCAAAGAGGCGCAATAAATATGCTGACCTAGCGCATATAAATTTGAAAGGTGGCTAAGAGTGCTACTTATAAAACACAAAAATATTCAAAAAATTAAGCCCTATCAATTTAAAATACAATATCTCTAAATTGATCACCCTTAACTTAAGTGCTACCGAAGAAATAGCCCCGCCCCTAGACGTATCAGAGGGCATATTTTCAACTACACCGACGAGATCTAGGGCAAAACACAACTACAACTACTGGGCCGGACAATATATAGACAGACGTTAAATGACATTCATCGGGAGACTCTTACCACCTTCCTATGCTCCCGACCCCCGAATACCAGATAATGAGCGCGCTCGTAGCATTTAAAGTTCCGGCGTACTCCCAGCGCATTATTGGCGACTATGTAACTGATGTGCCGCAAGGCTCGGCACTTGGTCCAACGCTATGGAACGCAATGTACGACGGCGTGTATAAAATGGCCTGCAGAAATAACACTTGTTGATAAAAAAAAGATAAACGGTTCCAGCCACTGGCGGCCACATGCAATGACGCAATACGAAAATGGTTATTAGCAGAAAAACTGGAATTTGTGGCGTAGAATATAGAAGCAGTATTGCTAAGCAAAAGGAGGGCATGTGAAAAGATTGTGATTATGGTAGGCGAGCACACCATAAGGTCCCTGCCATCCTTAAGTACCGTTCAAGGATCATTGTGAGGCAGTCAGCAAAAAAAGCACAGCTAGTACACAAGACTCATGACCAAATAACGGAAGACCTCGGGGAGAAAAATTACAGCTGCTTTCAATTGTCACCACATCAGTGATAACATACGCAGCATCAATCCGAGAAAATTTGAAAAAATCACGTATGAAAGAAATAAGAACCACACACAGACTACGCGCGCTTAGAGTGGCGAGCGCTTATCGCACTGTTTCAGACGATGCTACAGCAGTCATATCGAGGAAAATCTCTATAGATCTTTCGATCAAAGAGCTGCAGAGGCTGCATAACCTAGCGCAAGAAATACCGCTCGGTGTTATTAAAGAAGAATAGAGGCAGCGTACCATCAGAGAGTGGCAGCAACGCTGGTACCTGTCAAAAGATGGTCGTTGGACGCACAAGCTGGTACCAGACATAGCGAAATGGTACCGAAGGAAACACGGAGAAGTTGACTTCTACGTGACGCAACTGCTGAGCGGTCACGGATTATTAAAAGGCTACCTACTCCGCTTTAATTTGGGTCCGGTCTGCCCTGCCGAACCAGAGAGCGTGCAAGGCATGTGCTATTCCGGTCCCCTATTCGACACTGAAAGAGAAGACCTTTGCATGGTTTTTGACGAAGATCCCATAGAAGCAAACCTACAAATGTGCGATCAACCCAAAAAATGGCGAGCATTAAGTGGTGTAGCAGCGCGTATAATGAAAACTCTGCGTGATGAAGAATGGGTGCGAAAGGCGAACCTGCGCCAACTACAACTTGATCTCCAAGCTGATACAGATGCTGAATAGTCGCTGCAAGACGAACACCGAACAGATTCTCGTACTGACAGAGACTGACTGATTTTAGTTAACATGCTCCATAACGGCCTCCCGACGCCTTACTCAACGGGAGGAGCAACCGTTCGGATAAGAGGTGATTTTAGTTTGGGTTAAATTGACGGCCACAATGGCCATAGGCTTTCGATGCTTTCCTTCTACACAAAAAAAATGCCAATGCCATTATCGAAGACCAACCACCCCCTATTGTATACAAAGATATTCAGCTGTCTCGCGAGACCCTAGGAACTTTGTCCCGATTACATTCTGGATATAGACCACAACATACTCAACATATGTCCAGCATGTGGAGGCACACCACACGAGACTAACCACCTATTCAAATGCCCTCTCAAAGACACTTACCTAACAACTCTTTCCCTCTAGACACAACCCGTCCAAACAGCATACTTCCTAAGTCTACAATTAGTTGAACTAGACGATGGTGATCGGGGACTATATCGCACCGGTAGGGCTTATTAAACTGATACAACCATAACAACATGAGGGAGAAGGCACATATTCCCACATTTTCTTCCTCGTTCAAAGGTGGATATCAAACGATTCAGAATGAATATTCCCAATTCTATGGGAACCATCCCAATGATTGCATCCCAATGAGTATATGTAATACTTATGATAACGAAGGATTCGACCAATATGTGATGGGCGTCTTGATGCTGTTCCACAAACGGTGAGACCTACAGTTTTACCCCGCCTCCAAACAATAGATTTTTATGAGATGCCTTTCTCAGCAAAAACACATTCGGAGGTTTCCCATTGTATGTCGAGCGATGACTGCTTTTAGAAAAGACCTTTTCTAGCGGGTGTTTCATGCCCGCAATGGATTTTGAAACCAAGCCCTACCAAATGGTAGTTACCCATTCGTCAACGGCGACCTTCTGTAGATAAATTTTGTGCTTTCAAATTTATGGAATATTAACCTCATCCCAGGTGGATGGATCGTTCGTGTCCGGCCAATTTGTTGAGAAATTACGAATTTCTTATGAGCCTACTGCACGGTGCGTGGCCGCCGTAGCCGAAAGGGTTGGTGCGTGACTACCATTTGGAATTCAGAGAGAATGTACGTTCGAACCTCGGTGAAACACCAAAATTAAGAAAAAGTTGTTTCTAATAGCGGTCGCCCCTCGGCAGGCAATGGCAAACCTCCGAGTGTATTTCTGCCATGGAAAAGTTCCTCATAAGAATATCTGCCGTTCGGAATCGGCTCGAAACTGTAGGTCCCTCCATTTGTGGAACAACATCAAGACGAACGCAACAAATAGGAAGAGGAGCTCGGCCAAACACCCAAAAAGGGTGTACGCGCCTATTACATAAAAACTGCGCGGTGCATGTTTCGTACCATTTGTTTATGATAAAATATTATTAAAATAAAAAATTTTAAAACAATTTCTTCGGCTATGTTTAGTTAAAGCTTAGAAGATACCTTATGAATTTTGCCAAATCCTCTGTTTGCGTTATATAGCAGAAATAAGCGCCAGTGAATTTGAAGTATTGAAAAGATGATTTCGCCACAATCAAAATACCCATACGAGCTAAACTCCTTTACCTAATCTAGAGATGTATGATAATAAACAACTTAATTTATCGTTAGCTGCGTGCAGAGCTTTCATATCTTCTTAAAAGTGATTTCATTTAGTGCGCTCAGCAAAACTCGCAGTCCTTTGACAAGGACTTTAGTCGAATAGATGTCTGCTAAGCTAACAAATACCCATAGAGATCTACAGTTATATCGTTGAAAGTAAGGCACGATCTGTAAAACTGTTCCTTACTCTTCCATTGGGCAGTCAAAAACAGGATCTAGCATAGCGTGCGTATTGAATTGATATCTGTAGGTCTCAGACTGGTTCAATAGATAAGAGTATTCGAAGCGTGAACTTGCAAGGCGCCAACTTTTGACGTAAATTACATACGTATGTATGTTCGCTTGGATGTGCCAGCGAGTGTTTGTCTAACCGGTGCATATATGCATACATATATATGCTCCTATATACAGACAACGACTTCCGACGCTGACCGGATGTCCTGTGTAATATTTGCTGATGCCAGCAAAAGCGAATTCAATGCAAACTGCGTGTATGTATGTATTTTAACAAGTTTATGTATCGAAGTAGAAGTGCATTCAAAGCAACTATAGTGAGTTGGTGAGAATATTGGTCTACCCGCACGTACCCTTTGCGTGGTTGTCAACGTGGTTGTCCAGCCCGACGTCCTGTCTTTTAAGCACTTGCAGATGGTAGCAGCTGTTACATCACCATCACTATTTCTGCATACCATGAAATCACATCGCTTTTCGATATCAAAGTTGCGAATGTCGCCCTTTGCTGCTTCGAAATGTAACCCCTCCCCCCGAAAAAAAAACTGAATATTGCCATCAGCAGTCGTCATACATAAATTATATTGCACTGCTTCGAATTCAAAGTATGTGCACATACATATGTATTTATTTGTATATGTGTGTATGTATTTCGGAAAGTAGTGTTTTTGTTTTTTACATGCAACAACACTTTTTCACTGCATGTCTTCAAATTAACACAAAACGTCAAATAAATCTACATACAAATATACGAGGGATGGCTGATAATGCTACTACCTGAGGAACATTGCGATGGCTCAGCGTCTCATTACTGATAATACAAATTGCGTGATTTGTTTCCTTCGCACGTTAATCATTATGGAAAACCTCACAATTTCAAGTGATCTTTCTCGTTAAAAAATAAAAATACACCAAAATAAATTTTTGAAAAAATACGGTTCTTGAGGACTCTGTATCTTCATACAAATTCATAAAGAAATGCGCTCGGCTATTTCAATAAAAACGACAGACCTGTGAAATGACCGCCTCCAAAACGTCCAGTGGCGGTGGTGACCAAAGAAAATGTCCAAAAAGTCCAAAAAAATATGTACTGACCGATGGAAGAATTAAATTGTCGTAGGCCGCAGAAGAAAAACATAATAGCGGAGGATGATTTAGAGAAACTATACATAAACATTTGAACACGAAAAGTATTATATGTTTATCATCGGGTCCCGCCGCTCGGCGATTGGAGAGTTGGAAAAATTGAATTGCGATAGGAGCTTTAAAAAAATCGGGATTCACTTAAAATGAGTAACCACCCTACCATCCGAACTTGATTTTCAGTGTAAGTCAAATTCAAATAATTTTTTTTTATTTTTTTTTCAAATTTACAAAATTTTTACGAGAACGAAGATTTTCGGCCGACAGTGCAATGTAGGCGGCCCATAGAAAACAATTTTGAGCGAAATCTTATGAATATTTTTTCAGTGGCATAATGATATTATATTCACGAAATAAAACATGTATTTCACCTGAGAGGATTTATTATACTTTAAAAATTTAAAAAAATTTCACTCATTAGTTACCTGACGCTGCGAACTCATCAGCCATCCCTCGTATTTGCATAGCGTACGTACTTAAATCGGAACAAGCGCATACCTATAAAATTTGTCTTTAAGAAAATGTTACGACCTCGTGTCTATTCTTATGTAAAATAGACCCCGGTATACAGAACTTAAAAAAACTACGAACTATATTAACTTATTCGTCATACCATAAATAAATATGTCGCACCCACAACTTCAGCGTTCAATAAAACATATACCGATTTGAATCTAATTGTATTCTCTAATTGAGAAATACTAATTTTGGTATACCGAAGGCGTAGCTACTTAGTTATTTATTCAATCCATTGAACAACAAATTCTTACTGACTATAAATCAAAAGTACTTAAAACTAATGAAAAGTATAGAGGGCTACGTAATACTCCACAGGCTAGATATATCCCAAAACTTTAAATATTGTTTAGTTCCGTGAGAGTTCTCACCAAGGGAGCATACTTTGTAATGTACAACAGCGTTAAAGATAATCATTACCAGGAGGTTCTGACAGTCAACTGTTCTACTCAAGCGGTTGGCGACAATGTAGTTTGAAAAGTTTCAAAATTTGAACAAAACTTGCACTTTGTAAGTCTCTCATTATGCCCGTGCTATTGTATGACTCAGAAGCTCGGACGATCATAGCACGTGACGCAATGGGTTTTGGAGTATTCTGCGGAAGATTTTTAGATCTTTGCACCATGAAAGCTGCGAACTTTGTGGCGATATAGACATAGTGCAGGTCATTAAGATTCAGTGGCTCCGCTGGCTAGCAGAGGCAGCAGCGGTATGTTCCAAAAATGTTCACCTCTTTGTCAATTCTTTCGTAAGCTAAGAAGTAAATACGACAAAAATTTTCCACTACGGAGAAGGCAACTACTTATAAGCATCCATTGCCATCTGTCTTATTTAGTTCTTGCGCTCTTTGGTCAGCTATAAAGTCGAAAAGTAAGTTGCTGGTAAAGCATTACGACGTACTTTTAATTTTCCCTGCAGCAAATGTCATCAAATGTGTCAGTCAACGAACACAGAATACAACTGAGCGGAGAATTTTCGAAAGAAATTAATAATTTGCAAATACACTAAAAGCATACATACAAAGAAATGCACCAGTAAATGGGAAATAATACTGTCCTTTGAGGCACTTATAAAGACATATGTAAGTTCGTGTGTGTACTTGCATACTCTCTGTTCAAAAAGTACGAAGAAATTTGCCAGCAATGATAAGGGTTTAATTACTAATTGAGACTCATTGCGCTTATTTCATTCAAGGTAGTCTTCATGGTTACCAATACACGTACACCTGTATATCTCATACTTCTTTTATCTTCAAGACAATGTGCATAAATCGATTCTGGAACCACCCTCAACCTCTTTAGCTACTTCTGCGGATTCTTCTTTATTATCTCTATCATCTCAAACGTTTATCGCGAGGTGTTATTCATGCTGCTCATGTGGTATAAAGGGTGTTGATCATATCAAATGAATGCCAAATGATATTTGCATACAATATATTTTTTTTGGTCATATAGTTTTTTATAAGTTTGTCCTGTGGAGAAAAACACTCTCTGTTTCTCCACAATTGCGGGCGACGAACATTCCCCTTCAAATGCTTTGGTGTGCTCATATACCATACGTATAAGTATAATACAGTTTATTTTCAGTTTGGAGCGTGGCGCAAAAAATTGAGAACGTACTACAACACGAAAACCAAGACAAAGACCAATAAAACTTTCTTAGAGTTGATTTAGGTCTTAAAGATTTTGACTTAACTGAGAGGTGTCATTATAAAGAGTCCATGTAGTTAGATTATCTGTAAAGACCTTTTTTGCCGGCTTTTAGACACACCTGTAGCCGTTTTTTTAGATAAATATTACTGTCAATTCAGCCTGTAAGGCTAGAGAAGAGCCCCTATGAGGGATTTCAAAAAAATAAAAAACTTGTTCTATGGGCTTCGAATCCGAACCAGCCGTTTGGTAGTCACACCCTAATCCTCTTAGCTTCGGCGTCGCCCAACGGTTCAATATCTGCATCATCTGCACATCCAAGTTTCATTTAGATCAGTGTTGCATTCATCCTGATTGCATTGCACCAGCCTGAAATATTATTTAAGGATTGACTAGAAGAAAATTCCAACTTCAAATGTCAATGGTGACATTCAAGAGGAATTTTGCCCCTCTCTTTCCATCTCGGGAGGAATGGAGTAAGGGACTTTTACTAAATACCTTCGACCCTACAGTCCACACAGATGGTTCAAAAATGGATTAGGATCTTGCAGCTGGGATATATTCGCATTGGCTTAGAATTGAAAAATCTGTGCGCCTTCCCATTACTTGCAGTATCTTCCACGTGGATGTATTGGCAATAGAGGAAGCTTGTAGGCTACTAATTGGAGACTTCTCTTCTAAGTGCAATATCGCTGATGCTCCGGTTAGCCAAGCTGCACTGCAAGCACTGGATTTAGTTACAACCTCTAAACTGGTGGAACAAAACAGAAATAGTCTTGAGTGTAAACCATAGAGTTACCTTAATCTGGGTCCCGGGACATCGGAATATTGAAGAAAACGAAAAAGCGAGCGAACTGACATGAGGGGTATCTGCCATGAATACACCACTGGGTAGAGTAAATAATGAAATTTCCTTAAAATATCTACAAACTGCGAAAGACAGAGGGAAACACCAGACAACTTGCAAAGTTAGCAGAACCTTATGGCCCACATATGAAACGAAGATATGCCTTGAAATTCACTACAGTGGTAACTGACTTCTAGTCTATCGGGGAACAAGCAGACAAAATGGGGATCCCTCATAACTGTCACAGTTGTATGCAACCGCAGAAAAAGGAAGAAGAGAAAGCCAACCCTTGTCAAACCACTGACTGAGAGTCTCGAACATGGTATGGTGCACTAGATAGGGCTAGTTTACTGGGACGGTCGCCCTTGGTCGGAAAAAACCCGAGCCATTCCGGTAACGTAGAATCGGCTGCCTTTTCCTATGCCCCATCAAATCCACTCATCTAACACCTCTCTCCCTCTGGAACCAATCAGTCGAAACAGCAAGTTTAAAGGGCTTGCCGCTAAATTAACTCGACGAAGACGACCGGTGATTTACATTGCACTAACAGGGTTTAGTATTGCTTCAACAACAACAACAAGTCTCGAACAACTGTCTCGCTTAGACCTCAACAACCTAATTAGATTCTTAAACCGCACAGACTGGATATAGTGATGCTGTAAATAGCCATTAATCAAGTTGGGATGTGGCAAAGAAATCAACCAACCTGGCTACTATAGCACTGATCAACGAATATACTACGAGTATACCATCTGCGGCCACAACTCAGTGACAGTTTTCCCCAATTTTCCCTTAATTCTTCGGTACCATTCGGGCTTTCAACCTAAAGTGATACCAAAAAATTGACTTCAATGAAAAGTGTAAGGTCCCTTGAAAGATGGGCATTTCTATTTCTGTACCAATACGAGTAATTACCACTTCGTTGCTGAGGAGATTGACGCTGAGATCGCTTCAACTAATCGCGATGTTTACGACATTGTGAAATATTTAGATTGGCATTGAGGCATTAAATAAATACTATTTTAACAAATATATTATTTACCACAGCTGTATTGGAAAATGCAATACCCTACCACAAGTTCCATTTTGCCATTTAAACTGGATGTGTGCCAAATATAACAAAAATGTGGATAGGAGCGTGCTATTTGCACACAATGCCTACCACTCTGGTTTCTGGCCCATGCCCCTAAATGGTTGTGCTGCTAATTCGGGTTAGAGAATCACGCGAGTTGCTACTGAAATTTATAGGGCTATTTATTGAAAATTGCAGAGATTTACGCACAACGGATAGAGAGGGAGGTGTTGAGTTCAATGTTAGTGTTGGCTTTGGCAACCCCAGCGACCAGGCGTGTGCTATCTGCATTTAGGGATTTTACGATTTACGATTTGTGTGCTTGTTTTGGAATTTTGCGCACTAATGCAAAATAAATGCGCCTCTCAATTGCAAACTGATACTCATGAATATACACATCCATTGTAGATATGCACACACACGCACACACACACACACATACACACAATTGTTCATATATTAGTAGTTATGGTCGTGTTGGAAAATGCGTATGCACTTGAAACTCTGTTTGTTTTTTGCAACAACACTTATCACACTTAAGCAGACCGCCAACGTTTCCTCCTCCCGTTTCCTCTCTTTAGCGCACGCACGGAAAACGGCGCGTAAATTACACGGCTGCGATTTTAGTGCGTATCTGCAGGCGCTGCATTTCGAGCTATGCCGTTACTTTTGGGCCATCCAAAGGGGGTGATAATGTGGCTAATTTGCGTGGGTGTGAGTTGAACCAAAGGCTAATCGATCGCTTGTGCTGCGCATTTAAATTCAATTCCATCGCAATTTTCAGCCACACGTTCATATCGGCTCATGCCCTGCAGTCAAAAGCAAACTACTCAGCACAGCTCATGAGCAGGTTTGTGATGGATACTGGCATACTAGTGCGAGACCGACTATAATTGTACCAGTTCACTGTACGAAATCAAGTTCTAAAATTTGTTAAATGAACTAAACTGTCTTATTACAGGGTTTGATTGAAAAGTAATGAGCCATCCCGCGCGGAGCGTCTGCCAAGCGATCAACCGAATCGGCTGGTGGGGGAAAATGATCGTTGGAACTTCCCCTTCCACTAGAAACCAGTTCCAGTTCGCTGGCAACAGCGGTGCAGTCAACATCGCTCCGCGCGTGAAAGCTGTTTTAGAAATGTGTTAGGATTTTGCACTGGCGAAAATGCAACTATCGTTGTTGCAACGTTACTCGATCAAATTTTGCGTAAAGCTAAACAAAACGAGTACCGAAACCATTGGGCTACTCAAGGAGGCTTACGGGGACCAATCTCTGTCAAGTGCCCAGGCAAAACGGTGGCACAAGTCGTTCAAGGAAGGCCGGGAGGACGTCGAAGATGAACAGCGATCTGGAAGGCCTTCAACGACGCAAACAGACGAAGATGTGAACCGGGTTCGTGATTTTTTTAACATTGACCGTCGTGCTAGTCTACGTGAGATCAGTGAAGAGTTAAATTTAAGTTATTACAATGTGCGGAAAATCATGGCCGGAAAACTTGAAATGCGCAAAGTGTGTGCCAGATTGGTTCCAAAGGTTTTGAACAAAAGCAATTGCGTGTGGAAAAGAGTCGCGAAGTATTGGAAAGTGACGAACAGGATAATACTTTAGACAATTGTATCACAGGAGATAAAACCTGAAAAGAAAGCTGAAGGGGAGGCGTTTCGACTCCATCGAGGCGATCCAAAAAACTGTGACAGCCGAATTGATCGCGATTCCGACGGATGAATTTAAAAAATGTTTCCTGCAGTGGAAGGACCGCTACCAGCGATGTATTGACGCTCAAGGGTCCTATTTTGAAGAATATTAGTTATGGTGAAGGTAGTGAAGCATGATTTCTTTTCGGCGATTGGTTTTCCATAATTCACCGAAAACTTCTCGCAAACAAATGGTTGTGAAACAATCAGAATTAACTGTTGCAGGTTTCTCAAGTGGGGCAGTTGCGACATGACCAGATTCTCAGAAAATAAGGCGACCATTTACTTTGAGGTGCTTCTTACGCGAATTAGTTTTGTTGGAATAAACTCATTTTGGAACACCCATACTGTATATTGCGGTTTTGTTTCCAGCTCATATGCATAAATCCAGGATTCGTCAGCTCTTACAATGTCATAGACACGATTTGAATCGCCGCGGCTGAGTTTCTTTCACATTTCTTTACTACAATTGGTACGAGTCCTTTTATGCTGGTCCCACTAATGCCCAAGGATGTCTTTATCTAGTTATATGTTACATGAGAACCTTGCGATATTAATTGACGCAGAGCATGGGTTTCTTCCGACACAACAACCGCTGTTCGATGGCCTTCTCAAAGTTCATTATGCAAAGATCGACGCCCACTTCGGAGCTCGTTGTTCCAACGTTTCACAGTGGCTTAGTGTGGATCTTCAAAGTCAAAAGTCAAAATAAGTTGATCAACGGACTCCTGTGTCGATAATCCACGTCAAAAATCGTAAATAATATTGCTCTTAGGGTTGAAATGTAATATTCAAAGAAAAGCTTGCTATGTTTTTATACAAAGAAGAAGAACAGAATTATTTTACTGAACGCCTTGTCAATTATATTCAACATATTCTGTTTGATATCTGCATATATCCTGTCCTCTAATTAGATTTTATAATAATACAAATTTTTGATTTATACATATTATATTAACGGATCCACGACATTAGTGGACTATGCACTCCCATCTACAATTGCCATTACAATGTGCACGAGGATAGTCGTCAAGGGAAGAGTAGGAACGGGACGATATAAGACAGGGTGAGTACATCCATGTATACACAGACGGCTCCGAACTCGAGGGCAGAGTGGACGGAGGTGTATATTCCGAACATGTGGGGATCTCCTTCAGTTTTCGGCTCACCGACTACTGCGGTGTCTTTCAGGGTGAACTGATAGCGATAATAAAAGCCGTGATACTGGGCCAGTATGATGCGTTACAGGGAGATGAGATCTACATTTTCACTGATAGCCAGGCGACCATAAAATCCCTCACAAAGCTGTCAGCAACTTCCAATTAGCTATGAAATTCCGTACTTCTCTTAACCAAGCGTCCGAGTTAGTTTATCTAAAGGTAACATGAGTTCCTGGCCATAGTGGCATGAACTAGCTAAACTCGGCACCAAGTTGACTGATGAGTACACAGACAATGACACAGGCATACTCTTACAGATTTGTAATCTATTAATTTTGCAAGAAATTGTAAGAGCAGTAAATGAAGGATGACGTAATAAAACCATTTGCAGAAACGCCCGACAATTGTGACCGAGTCTCAAAGCTAAACGCACTGACTTCTATTATAGCGGAGCCTAACAGGCACATACGCACAGAGGTCGCTCGTGCAAACACAAGACTTCTACAGAAGCTATCTAGATGAGGAAGAGGAAGATACGATCTCGCACCTCCTGTGCCATTGTCCTTCTCAATCCAGATTTACTATTTTAGGTAGATTCCCATGTAGAAATAAAGGACATTTAAGGAAAAAATTTAAATAGAACCCAACGTGTTTTTACGTCACTTTAAATTTGCACTTTATTGTACCTAAATTCAATAAGCGGTAACACTGCATACTCGAAATTTTTCTAAAGATAGTAAAACTGTAAAACTTTGATGAAAATTTGCACAAATTTTGAAACATAGATTTAGATTAGTTTGGGGCAAACCTTTTTTATTTTTGGACAAAATTTCTTTCTAAGCTTATACATTTCGTCCAACGCTGTTCTAGTTTGTCGATCACTTTCGTTCGTTCAAGTCTTAAAAATAGCCATTCGTCTCTACAATCACCTCCCTGCCAAGGAATCTGAGAGACCCGAGTCTGGAGAAAAGGAGGATGTAAAACGAGTTGGAACCATATTTCTATTAATTTTGCGACAACAACTACTGAGGCGTGAGCTGATGCATTGTCATGATTGAAAAGGAAAGTCACTCAAAATAGGAAAATCACAGTTCAAACGAATGAAAACACAAAGAAATAGCTGGCTGATCTGGCTGAATCTGGGTGTATGTTCTTCCAAAAGCTGCAGCTAACTAAAAATAACCTCAATATGCGTCAGTAGTGCCACCACTCTTAAGTTTGCATGGACTTTTCAAACGACCCTCGTTCATGTAGAGGTGACTACGACATTCCACAAGAAACAAGGGTTGGACATGCGTATAAATATAGGTACTGTTAAAACCTAGCCGTTTTTTACTTATTTACTGGATCTATGTGAAGTGTGAGTTGAATCTTTAGCAAAAAAATATAAATTAATTAAAAAGTAGCAAATCTACGGCGATACACCCTGTTAATTGACGACCAATACCAACGTGAACCTACCCATATCTGGGTACAACATACCCTCATATAAAATAAATAATATTACTAGTACTAGCTTTCTTTACCGCTAATAAAGAAAGATTTATTTGACAACTGAAGAAAAGCCAGCAAGTAAGCCTGAAGATAAACATCGGTAAAACCATAGTAATGTGCCTAAATTCCACCTGCACACAATGATTCGATATTGACGGGACAAAGCTTGAACTCCCTTAATTATCTTGGCCGCGTAATAACCTGAAATTGTGGCTCAAAAGAAGATATTTCGAATCGCATAAAAAAGGCCAATCAGGCTTTCAGCTCTTTTAAAAACATCTGCTGTTCGTCTATAATTACACGAAACACCAAGAAAAAAGTTTTCAGTGGAATTGCACCAACCAAACTCTAATACAAACAGAAACCCTGAAAAGAAAATAGGACTGGCTTGAACACACTCTTAGTAGAGAACTGCAGTTGATTGAAATCCACAAGGAAACGACGAAGAGGTCAGCCATCGCTGACGTGGAGGAGGAGTTTGAAAACGGTGATGAAGAAAACCAACAAAAGCTTGAACGAGTTGAAGAAGATTGCTTCTAATAGAGTCGAATGGAGGAGGATTGTTGCTGGTCTTTGCTCCCTCACGAAACCATAGAAAATTATGTATATGTAAATATTCTTAAAAGAATAACTAGTCCACTATTTCCTAATAGCCTTGCTTTCCATCTCGATTTTCACTGCTGGGTTTATAGTAGATACGTAAAATATGTAATATATCTGCGTATTCGTACGTGTTTCGATATGTACATATGTATGTATTGTGCAAGGATTTATACATAGC
The DNA here is from genome assembly GCA_037575425.1 of Anastrepha fraterculus. Lineage (NCBI taxonomy): Eukaryota > Metazoa > Arthropoda > Insecta > Diptera > Tephritidae > Anastrepha > Anastrepha fraterculus. The sequence goes on from JAYXIM010014564.1 coordinate 65,843, forward strand.
AAACATTTTACATTTAAATTTCATTGTAACTCGCAACGTAGCGGTAATTAAATAATTATTTCGAGTACTGGCTATATTTCCCAAATGTAATGCTCATGCATTTCACTGATGTTTTATTTAATAGATTACTGTTTTAGATCCATTGATACCATTTAACGCACTTTACGTGTAATTAAAACGTATGTCCTTTGAATATGAAATTATGAAATGTTCAATCAATTATTTGAAAATGTTTTTCAACGCCATTTGTGTGGAATTTACACCGAAGAAAAATATTTAACCAATTGTATAAAAAGTTTTCTGGTGACTTCATCCTTAATCGAACAACTTCATTTTCGATTCTCACATTCTAATCTTATTTAGCGCATATAAAATTGATGAGGTCGAGACTACTTTCGAGAAACCTGAAGCTTCAAATTGATAAAACTGTCATAAGACCAACTTACATACGGCTGCGAAGTCTGGGTGCTGGCCCTGTGCGACTTGAAGATGATACCTACCGCATTCAGTACAATAGCGAGCGAGACACACTTATCACAGGTGCAAATGTTATCAAATAGCTTAAAGCGCAAAGGATTCGATGTCATGGTCACATTCTGCACATGACCAACAATATAACTGTAAAAGAAATAAAAAAGACGGTAGATAACATAGAAGAAGATATAAGAACTATGAGCATATCTGATGTCAGAAGAAAAGCTTAAGACCGAGTGGCGTGGACACTAATTTCAACGATAGCAATATTTCAATCCGAATTGGAACTGTAACGCCATGATGATAGTGATAACCTACGCGATTCAATCAATCCGCCCATGAAGATTCCAACAGAAGTCATTTCTGCACCAAATTCAAATATTTTTTGTTGCGTTTTTCAAGAAGCATTTTCCTGGGCCGCCGTAGCCGAAGGGGTTGGTGCGTGACTACCATTCGGAAGTGCATAGGTTTGGAACTGTGGGCACAAATATATATATAGATATATATAATTGGCGCGTACACCCTTTTTGGGTGTTTGGCCGAGCTCCTCCACCTATTTGTGATGTGCGCCTTGATGTTGTTCCACAAATGGACGGACCTACAGTTTCAAGCCGACTCCGAACGGCAGATATTTTTATGAGGAGCTTTTTCATGGCAGAAATACACTCGGAGGTTTGCCATTGCCTGCCGAGGGGCGACCGCTATTAGAAAACTCTTTTTCTTAATTTTGGTGTTTTCACCGAGATTCGAACCGACGTTCTCTCTGTGAATTCCGAATGGTAGTCACGCACCAACTCACTTCTGTTCGTTGTATTATATATATATAAGCAACTTTCGGAATAAGCCCATTTTTGTCATGTATAACAGAGGGGAAGTCCTGGATATCACGCTCTTCTCGAGTCGAAGTCTGTTTCTCTCTTGAGCTTGACCCATCATCCACAATTTATGATAAAGTTTATGTTAAAATTGTTGACTACCAAAAATGTAACTCCGCCCTCACAAAATCGTGTTCTAAAGCCCGCCGAAAGACAAAAGAAGATCACCGTGGCGGAATCTGCAGAATTTTGCTTTGAAAAGGGACATACATATATGGGGAATGCTGCTGAAGTGACAGTCCTTGGCCGGATATAAATCCGGGTCGTTCCGGTAACGTAGAACCGACTGTCGTGGGAACGTCATCATGCCCGTCCTAACGTATGGCGGAGAAGCTTAAACGATGACAATATCCGGCCGAGCCGCCCCTTGGAGTGCTTGAGAGACAAATGCTAATCGAATCCTTAAAAACGATAATAATCCATTACTGCATGCAATGCATCACATTTCCATTGAAAAATGGAAAGTGTTTTAGGATATACACTGAGCAAACCTGAGGTTAGAAAATTACGCAATGAAGCAAATTTACTCTTTCAATGACAAAAACACTTAATTGTATAGAGATTTGGGTCTAACAAATTACATCAGGGATCGCGAATATGAATATATCACCTGCTCATCGCCCATTGACGAGGCTTTAGATATACCACAAGACGATATCGTCATGTATAATGGCCTTTTGTTACCATGTTGAATAGCTTTACGCAATAAACTTCAAAAATTAGAGAACAAAGACGAATCGAAACACTCATTAAACATGAAATCGAAAGAGACTTAAACAAAATGTGAAATATTCCGAGAATAGCGTTGCTTATGGATGTCAGGACATTGTAGTTAATGATTTGGGCTTGCGCCTTTTGCGGAAAAGTTGATCCCAAAGGGCCTGAATTTCATAAAAAAAACCGCGCTCATTTCACCAAAGACATGATTTCCAAGGGTGAATCCATTCATCAAATGCATCATTAGTGGAGACGAGGCGTGGATTTATGAGTACGACGCGCATTCGTGACATCAAACGAGTGAATGGAGAGCTCGGAAACAGTTAATAAAAACTATTATTTAGGCGTTATGAGACATTTACGTGAAACAATTCTAAAAAAAGGAAAGGATTTGTCAGAGAACAGATGGTGAATTTTACACCGTTCCACAGTTCCACCGTTATCCGTGAATTTTTGACCAAGAACAAAACGAGTTCCATCAAGCAGCCATAGAATTCACTTGAAAAATCAAAGACGGTTTTGATGACTGTACCGAAAATAGAGTTCCAGTAATGTTTCGAGAGTTGGATCAAACTCCGGGATAAGTGTGTTTCAGTTGATTGAACTTACTTTGAAGTTGATAATATCAGTTTTGATGAATAAACTTGAATTTTGAATATGCTGAAGGTGGTGCCGACTTTTTTTTGTTTCATAGCAAAGCACAGACTCTCGCTTAAAATTTGGTTTATTAGTTGCTAGCGTTAAAACCTTATTCTGCTGAAAAGTTAATAATTTATAAACAAGCACTTTTGCATTACCGCTCGAAATGCGCCATGCACTCAAAATACCTTACGTCCACAATATCTTGCGTCGGCAAGACGTTTACTGGTTGTTTTAATGAAAAAGAAGGTTACAGGTCTACCAAAATTATTTATTCTCAAACTTCAACAAAAAATAGTTTATTGCGGGCTATTCCATTCTTGGTGATGAGAGAGATTTTTTGTTCTTGAGTTATCCCGTCGAATGATGCAAAAGAGTTAAATATGTTCACCAGTTGAATTATGATATTTTTCGCCTAGATATTTTTGCAGCGTTGGCTCTTTAGTGGGACTAACCAAACATTGGTTGCACAATGGACTGCCCATGGCAATAGTAAAAATAAAATGCACTTTATCTTTTTAGTCGTTTACTAACTGCATTGGATTATTTTTAAAAACTACCGTTTACTTTGGAAAGCCCCTCCAATGGACCTTATACACATCTATATATGTAAATATGTATGTACGCTGAAAACTGCAAAGTGCTCGTAAACGTGTAATCTACTTCAAATAGCCGATTGATTTATTGCAAGCAAATACACGAATCGAACATACGCTGTGTGCGACCGCCAACAATGCCGCTTTCAATTGTGCAGTGGCTGCATGAACAGACGGCAGTCAACCGCGCAACCTAGAACCCGCGCTTTACTCTCGCATACAAATACAAGCGTGCATGCTTACACACACTTATACATATGGAGATATCCGTAAATATATTTTTTTAGTATTCGGTGAGGGCGAGACTGGGAGGTGCTGATAGTAAATCGATGGCGATCAGTGGCTCTCAGGTGATTTGTGCGTTTGTGTAAGTAAAAGAGGAGTGGTTTGAAAAGGATTTTACAAGTGATTAAAGGTATTTAAAGCGAAGTATTGTATAAAATGTTCGACTACAATACAGCACACCCACTCTACAATGGGGCCCATATAAGTCAAGCCAAATAAGGAATTGTTAGGGTTTTTTTATTTTTTAATTCGAAACGTAAACGAGCGAAAATATTGAAAATTATTTCATGTAAAAACCTAAGTGAATTTCGCCGTCTCATAGGTAGAGAAATTAAGCTTTATTTTTACTGCACGAGGGTAAACATTTTTAAATGATCGGTTCTGTTTCTCCCATTCGAGTAAAATATGCCAAATTCCTAATTTCAGGATAAAAAATCTAAATAAGCTAATTGAAATCTAGGAGAAAGGCACGAGTTACATTCAAACTAGTATCCCTTAGTGTTAACTAGCCATTAGTTTCACCACGATCAACTGATTTGAAAGTCAAGTGGAGAAAATGTCAGTACATAAATAAGTCTTGTTCGGGCTGTTCTTAAAGTAATGTAGGTAAGCACCAGTATTTTACCAATGTGGAAAATGAATGGTATGGTATGAAGCCGCAACTTTGTTCAATGCATTTAGCTTTTATATGCTTTATACCAAGTGGCGCAAAACTAATCATCCAATTATCAATATATCTTTATATAAATAGTATTCATATGTACCAAATATAGTAGGCACACTTTATAATAGCCCAAATATCCGGTAACTACCTAATTTCGGCACTTTCGAAATGCTAAACTGCAATACCATTAATTTTACTTAAGAGTTTGATCACAGATCTCATTGGTGGGAGTATGGCTGAAACGACGAGAAGTTGAAGTTTCTCCCATAATCAAACACACATTAAGTGCACTCGCTCCTCGGTAACCAGGCAAGTGTTCACTTTTACTATACAGGCTCCGGCGCTCGCAGTATAACCAACTTCACACCGCTCGCGCACGGGCATTAGCTGTCTGTTAGTTGGCTAAATGACAGTCCAGAGTGTTGTTTACAAGCGCGCGGAAGCTTTTTGCCGAGAGTAAATGTGAAAAAAGAAAATCAGTAATGGATTTCAAACTTAATAGTGTGATTGCATTATATTTGGCTGGAAAATCACAACCAGCGATTGTTCGAGAGCTCCCGCACCTTCGTTACAATGATACTGGTAGCATCGCGAAACGTCATGGAGATGGTCATCAGAAGACTGCAACGTCACGTGAAATGATTCAGAAATTGAAGAAGAACTTGAGCGAAATCCCCGACTAAGTGCCAATCAAATGGCAAAAGAACTGTAAATAGCTGACCGTAGCATCCGCCGCGTACTAAAAAATGATCTCAAAGTCAAGCCTCGCAAGATACAAACGGCGAATGATCTCACTCCAAAGCAGCAACAAGTCAGACTTGAGAGAGTGAAGGAGTTGATTCGCATTCCGGTCAATTTTTGAATCTGACAAGAATTTTTTTTAAACTGAGCAATTCGTAAACTGCCAAAACGTTCATACGAGAATTTGAGTCATCGATTGGCCACCAGGAAGCAGCACCCGCCACAGGTAATGGTTTGGTCCGCTGCAATCGCAGATGAGCACTCTTCAATCGTTTTCATAGAGCCTGGCTTTAAGACAAATGCGAAATATTATTGCGAAAGTATTCTGGAGGTTACTTAGAAGTCGTTGGCAGACAAAAATTTTGGTGTCGAGTGAACCAAGAATGACTAAAACACAACGTTCCGAACTTCATAACGTCTCTCAAATTCGCGAATCCGATGGGTTATTCTCTTTGGGCCATTTTGGAGTGCAAAGTCCGAACTAAAAGATTCACCAGTCTCGAGGCGCTGAAAAAAGTCATTGTCGGCGAGTGGGCCAAAATTCCTGCAAGTCTCTTTCGGGCCGCTTGCTATTCGTTTCTGGACCGCCTCAACGCCATAGTCAAGGCAAAAGGTGGGTATATCGAGCAAAAGTAAATTAATTCTTAATTTTGTATTATTTCACACATTTCTTACTTTAAATTGAATTAAAGTAAATTTCCAAAATAAATCTATGGCCTTTTTAATTGGTTACACTTCGAGTGCCGGGCCCTGCAAATAAAAAAAATGATTTTGAGCGATGGAATAAAAATACTTTCAATCACCAGTTTATTCTTCTTCTTAATTGGTGTGATAACCGCTTACGCGATTTTGGCCGAGTTTAACAAAGCGCGCCAGTCATTTCTATCTCGTGCTAACCCGCGCCAGTTGGAAACTAAGTGAAGCCAAGTCCTTCTCCATCTGATCATTCTAACGAACTTTCAGAGCTGAAGCATTTGTATCCATTCGGACAACATGACCCAGTCAACGAAGCCGCTGGATCTTTATTCCTATGTCGCGGTAAAGCTCATACAGCTCATCGTTCGTGTAAAGGTCCAAAATCTTTCGCAGAATCTTTCTCTCAAACACTCCAAGGGATGCCTCGTCAGATATTGACATCGTCCAAACTTCTACGCCGCCGACAAGACGGGCATGATGGCAGCCTTATAAAGTATTACTTTTGCTCGTCGAAATATAAGATAAGATGTTAAATCTCCATTTCCTTTAAATTGTTTATTACGCCTTACGTGCAACTGATTTCGCTATCCGAATTATAGTACAATAGAAAAGAATGAAAAATGCGCAAAAACTCGAGAAGTTCCTAATAAAATTCCGGTATTATTAAAAGAAAAAAGTGAACGTAGACTTGTTGGTTGCTATATTTACATGCTGCTGCAATTACTTACCGTTATGTAAAAAATTAAGTGAGAAATGGTGTGAACTACATTTAGTTGACTTACAAGTTGTCCTAAGTGTTGTTTTGTCCTGAAGTTTTTAATATTTAAACAAATGTTTAGAGGACTCGAAACCATAACCAACTATTTTCAAAGGTATGAAAATGCATAATATGGCTTGTACAGTCTCCTTTGAACTGCCTAAATATGTATTCAGCCGTTTAGAGTTTATGGCATACGAGGTGTGTTCAAAACATAAGGCGGATTTTCAAATATAGCGGGGTACGAGATGAAGACGTGAATGACGACGCTCGTTCTGAGCGCCCCAGCACATCAATAATCGATCGCAATTAGAGAAGTTGCTGAGGATGTCGGCATATCGGTTGGCTCATACCATGCAATCTTTTCGGAAAATTTGGGCATGAAGCGTGGCAGCGAAAATCGTTTGAAAATTGCTGAATTTAGACCAAAAACACCGTCGCATGAGCATCGCTCAGAAATTGTTGAATGACGTCAACTATGATGCAGATTTGCTTAAAAGAGTCATAACTGAAGACGAATCATGGGTATATGGTTATGACATCGAAACATCGTCCCAATGGAAGAATCCAGGAGAGCCAAGACCAAAAACAGCACGCTAAGTTCGATCAAATGCCAATTTTCGCTCACTGTTTCCTTCGATTACCATGGCGTAGCGGAGCAGGAGTTCTTACCACAAGGTGGTATGGTAAATAAGGAGTTCTACCTTGAAGTGTGAAGCAATTCGAAAAAACGCCCGGAATTATGGAAAAAAAATTCATTTCTTTTGCTTGTGAGAGATTATTTGATCAAAAACAGCACTGTTACCATTCCTCAGCCACCGTATTCGCCAGATTTGGCCACCTGTGTCTTTTTCCTGTAATATTCCTGCATACAGTAATAACGAAAATAAAAATAAATATTACATTTCAGTAAAAAAAATTACATAAAACTAGATATTCAAGGTGAAGCCCAAAATAATCAAGACAGGCGTCATAAAAATGTTTTTGATGGCGCCATCTTTTCAATGAGTTAGTGCTATGAAAGTTACATCAATAGCTGATTTCCAGTGAAAGCTTGACGACATTCGGTTTAGTGGAAGCGAAGTTATTGCGTCTAAAGTGTCAGTATGTTTATGTCATCGGTGCAAAAATGAGTTTGGAACAAAGAGCTTATATCAAATTTTGTTTTAAAATCAGTAAAACATTTACCGAAACATTTGAATTGATGAAAAAAGTTTATGGCGATGATTGTCTATCTCGTACCAGAGTTCATGAGTGGTTTACACTTTTCAGAGATGGTTGTGAGGACATAAATGACAATGAACATACGGGCCGCCCAAAATCAGTAATCACCGAAAACTGCATCGAAATTGCTCGCAAATTTATCAAAAATGCACTGAAATCATCGTAGAAATTCATGGAATCGGAGTTGAATATCTTCAAAACATCGGTCATTTGGGCTTACGAAAGGTCTGCGCACGTTTCATTCCGCACAAATTAACTGAGGACCAAAAATTGCTCAGAATTCAATATTCGACAGACCTCATGAAAGAGGCGAGAAAAGACGAGAACTTCCTTTACAACATTGTAATTGGTGATGAAACGGAGTGTTTCCTACATGAAATTCATCAGAATTTAAACTAGATTCTCCAAGGATTTTTGATAAATCAAATAACGGAGCGAGCGTATCTAGCGGCAAAACATATTTGGGGTCAAATTCAGTAGACACATTTCTATTTTTGACAAACCCTCCTTTTTTGGAAGCAGCTTTTTATAGTTACCGTTCGGACCCTTGCTCAAACTTTACGAAATGTGTTGCTCTAAAATATTTACAATTTATCAGTCGAGCCAGCCTATAAGCTCACCAAGATATGCTTAACTTGAAAGTTTCGATAATAAATTTTGAAATTTCAAATGACTCTTTGATCTAAACGCTGAATTGGTATTACTAGATAGATTAATTATTTTGAAATAATAGTCTTTTTCCGTCCTTTAATAAGAGGACAACCGCTCAATAGAGGTTTTTGTGTAAATTTTATGAAAAATAACTATCCGTGTCCGGCTAAGTGAGTGCCCGCTTAAGGGAGAGAAATGTGTTTCAAAATTGATACTTAAAAGTTGGTATAGGAAAAAATGTCCGCCCAAGGGAATTGTCAGTCTGATAGAGGTGTCCGTTAGGAGAGATTTCCCTGCATCAAGAAAAAGGTTTGAGGCATTTGTTTAATAAATCGTTAGTCAGTCTTTGTTTGCCTTCAATTTCTTAGTTTACTTAATCTTACAAGCGAGGGTTAGCCTTTATGCAGAATCCCCCTCAGACTAATGTAGCTAATACGGGGTTGCGGAAATCTTTAGGAAGTCGAAGCTGTCGGGCAAACAAGAGGATGGCGTTGCCAACTAATATGAAAACGATTTAACTTTCTTCGCAAACTTAGATACACGAAGCGGTTCATATGTATTGAGTATTTTTAAAATATTCAAATATGAAAGGCACTTAAATTCACTTTTTATTTATTATTGTTTAAGAGGGTTGCCACTTACTTTTTTACGTTTTTTATTAAATATATATTTGGAATTGGTAAATTTTTCTTTTCCGAGTGATATTTTTGTAAATTTTCGATCTTAAATTAAATTCAATCAAATTATAGAGACGGGTGGCAACCTATTTAGAAATATTAACTGATTTAAATACGATAGTTGCGATAAATACCGAAAGCAAAACATTTCGTCTGATTCTACAAGGTGGCGTGAAATTAATAATACAAGTTTGTTTTTGAATGACTTTTTTACTAAATAAAAAATAACAATTTTGAGTGTTGAGAATCTTAATTTCGACGTTTACGCGCACCATTGCTTGTCTGTTTGTTTACAGCAGCTGTCTAGTTCATAAATGTTAAATATGATTGATGTACGACGCCATTTGCAAAAATTTTAAATCTTTTTTTTATATTTAAATATTAATTTTGTGCCTCCTTGTACTCTAAAACACAAATTATTGTAAAATAAATAATTGAAAGTTATTGATTTTGAATTTTTTATAAAATATATATCCTAAATCTTACATGAACCTCAAAATGGATGGCGCTATCAATTGGCAAAATGTTGTTGTAATTACTAACTTTACGTTAAATAAGTATTTTCCTAACGTAAATAATTTTCACTGTTGTTGCTGCGAATAATTCATTAATTATTTTTAAAGGTATTTTGCCGAACAAAAGCTTCCAATAATTTGACAGATGGTGGTGGTACGTTTTCCTAGCGATTTTGTTTTCCAAAAAAGTTTCAAAATCAGAATCATTCAAAGTAATATTCTTCATAATATTACACTGTATTTTAAGTCAGTACTAAGTTATTTTAAAACAAGAATTTATTTCAAAATATTTGACGCCATCATTTCGCACCAACACTTCACTGATTTTCACCATTAACTAATTTTGTTGGCTGCTGGGTAGCAATTAGCGCAGACTTCAACGGACGCCGAAATTTAACGCCAATATCAACGTTTTACTCTCAAACAATAACAACCATAAAATTGGCTGTGTACGCAATGCTCACTTTTAATCGCATTCCAATTGCCTTTAATGGATGTGCCTCATGTAGACCGGGACTGGTGCAGCAATGTTCATACATATTTACAAACATATGTGCATATGTATACTTGTGTACTACCTGTGGGAGGCGGTGATATGCACAGCATGCAACGCTGTCATCCGGCTTTATTTCACAATCGACTGGGGCTGTGCTGCCAACGTGTAGTTACGCACGCAATAAACGAACTGTTGGCTGCCAACAGCAGCACTGCAGCTTCTTCCCTTGCATGTCTCCGCTTTCTATAGGCGTAAGTGGCTTACAATTTCTGTTGCTGCACTGAAAGCTCTTGACTGAGCTTAAAAAATCAGAAATTACTCACTGCCCGTTTATGCCATCATTTAAGCGGTTATGGATCACCAACTTTTCGCCATTTTAAGGGACAAACAAATAATAGCTTTCATAATGTGTCACACATTCGACTTTATTGAATATCAGCGACAGAGTTAATAAAGTTTTTTGTTTGTGCTTATACAGGTTTGACCGTATGAATTTTGACAGTCTGGTAAGATCGCCTCATGTCATATCGCGTTGGAGGCGTCAGTGGAAGCAGACTTGTACACTCCGAAAGGACGCGCTGAAATGCAATCAAAATAACTTATATTTTATTAAAACTTAAACTTAAAAATTACTACGTCTGACTAGGCAAATTTAGAATAGAAAAATTTTCCGTGAATACCGTGAATTAGTTGAATAACAACCTTTTTAACATGTAAGATTTGCAGTTCTGTGCGGTATTTACGCAGATATGATAAACGGGCCGTATTTCTTTGAAAATGATAATGGAACTATTGTCAGAATGATGCAGCCGAAGATGACATTGAACTCATCTTTTTCCAATTCTCGCGTCGGAAATTAGAGCGGCGAGCGTTGGAGAGTCAGTCATATAACCACCGAAAATGTAATCGACAAGAAGAGCTAAGCAACGAGAAAACGTCTGAAATCATCAGTGAATTCGTGGGAAACTTTCTGTCAATGGAAAAGAGAGATGCAATACCGCTCTGAAGTAATGCGAAAGCGTTTCCAGCGTTTCCAGGGTGGGTGACGGTTCCAAACGAGAGGAAGTTTTCAGTGTCTCCTCACATACCGCTGCTGCGACGGCAGCTTTGATGATGCATTAGGCATTTTAAGCCTCATTATCCGCAAAACAAACACAAAAAAAATTGAAAGCATTATCGAGCCATGATAACGGCTTGTTTATGAAAATGGATTGGGGACTGCTCATTTCAACTATACGGCGCTACAAGCAGCGAAGCTCGACGAACAATCACTTAACTGCTACCAGGAAGAATAGAACAAAGGACCGCTTAACATCATCAAACTTTTATTTGTGAATATTCAGTCTTAAGTCTAGCAAAGAGATATAAAGTGATTAAATATTAAAATTGAATAAAGCGAGCAAATTGTATTGCCACCCGTTTATGATTTTGTTTCAGCAATTAGGTGATCAGATTCAGAGAAATTGTAGAGAGACGTTTTATTTGAGAAAAACGTAGCACTACGTATTCAAATCTGTATAAAAAAACACTTTCCAGCACCACATTGCCTTTATATTTTCTGAAAAAATATAAAAAATAAGTTACACTTGTGTTTCCTGCTCTTAAACAAGTATGATTAGAGGGAGAAACCATTAGAGTAACATAAAGGGCTAAATATCTAAGCCTTGTACTGGATAGGAAGCTAAATTACGGACTCACAGTTACAGATACAATAGACAAAGCAATAGGGGCGTTGTAATACTGCAGAAGGCTAATTGGGAAAAATAATTGCTGGAACCCAGAATCATACAATGCCTCTATACCGCGGTAGTTCCGCCAATTCTCTACTATGGCATTGTAGTATGATAGAATGCCCCTGAGAAGGGTTCGAGCATTAGATGTGTTGACAAGGTTCACAGACTCGCATCTGTTCTCATAATTAGTGCAGTGCCAACCGCGCAATCTAAAGCATTACTTATATATGCGATATTAGTCTTCCTTCCAGTAGATCTGCAGGTAAGATATACCGCTAGTAGTGCGGCAATATCGCTGAATACCACAAGTAAATGGTCAGACATTGGATACAGCCACGGTAAGACAAAATTAAGATCCTAACTGGCATTTCGAAACTGCCCAGACTGAACCAGTACACAAACAGGGATATAGGCATACCCTTACATATGTGAGGGCTACTTTACTTGGAAACAAATGAAAGCCCAACAAATGAAATATGGCCGACTTTCAGAATACCCAGACAATTGTGGTCCACTCAGGTCTGTCATACTAAGAAAGAAAACTAATAAAAATAGTCCTAGCACTCTGATTTCCGTTATAGGGGGACACTACCTAATAGGCAGGCATGCCCAGAGGATTTGTCTCCTTTTTTGCAGAAGTTGTCTGCATGAAGAAGAGACGATCTCGCACCATCTGTGACATTGTCCTGCTCGATGCAGACGTAGATTCACCATTTTAGGTAGACAATTTTTAATGAGCTGGAAGTTCTCAGTACTCACTATAATCAGGGATCTTTTAAAATATTATATTTGAAAAGTTCAGTTCGAAGGTTCACCATTGCAATTAGAGAATTTTTTAATGAGCTGAAAGATCTCAGTACTGTAAAAATCAGAGTCAAGGGCACGAAAGACTATCAGATCGAAGTGCAAACCTCATAAAGTATCCAAATCAGGGATCTTCAAAAATGTTTGCAAAGTTCACACTCGTTTTGGAAGAAAAGAGAATAACTTCGCCGCGCGTCATCACAAAACGCTATGAGCCAGACTGTGGTCCATAGTAGCAACCTAAGTTAACCTAACTTAGCCTAACCTAGCCTACACTTGTGTCTTCCTAATGACCAGGTATCATTGCATCCGAGTTGTTCCCTCTGTACCAGGTTTCTATGTTCGACGCCACTTGATGGAAACTCTCACGTTGCTTATCCGATTCAGAAGGTAATTGCTTCAGAAAATAGCACAAATGGACATAAAAACAATTAAATAGAATCATTCGAAAGCCAATAAAATTATCGAGTAGATAAGTTCCAAATAATTTTTGTTTTTGTATCAGACACTTAAAACGAACCAGGAGAGTAAAATGAAGAAAGATTTGAAACAAAAAATGTTTTTTTGGCTTTTACGCTGGTTGTCATTCATCAACGGTAGGTTATCCTATTCAAAAACAACGAATGAAATTTTATTTCTAATAAGGTACTACAAAGTGTAACAGAGTTTTAAGGAAGAGTTTAATTTGATACGAAATTTTCCTTCAGTAGTCACATTAATCAAATCAAAATCTTGCAAAATTGTATTCGGTTCCGGGCTTCATTCGTCGCAAGGTAAGTAGGACGCAGTATATTCGAATTTTCTGATACGTAAATCTATAAACTGCTGTTCACGGCTCTTGTTCGTTCTCACTTAAAATACGCTATTATCATTTAGAGACCTTACGACCAACTTTCGATTAATGGAATAAAGCGCGTTTAAAAAATATTGCGTTGGGGAATAAGTTCGTAGCGTTTTTACGGAAGACTTTTATTTTAACAAAACACAATAATTATATCAATAAGTTAATCAATTATATATTCGTTGTTGCTGTTTATAAACTCTTCTCACCTCTCGACCAATTTCTTGATGCCGTTCCGCCAAAAATCGTCTGGTCGGGTCTCAAAGAAGTGGCTTAGCCAGTTTTTAAGGACCTCTTTGTTATCGAAGGTAACGACCTTCATATGGTTTGACAGGGAGTGGAAAAGATGGTAATCGGTCGGTTCAAGGTCCGGAGAATACGGCGGATGCTGAAGGACCTCCCGTTCGAGCGCTTAGAGTGCGGATTTGATAACTTGTGCAACATGGGGTCTGGCGTTGCCGTAAAGGGATATGGTTTGACCATGTCGATCAGGGGGTTTCAGTCAAGTAACCTCATTCACACAGTGTATCTGGGCAATGTACAGGTGCTTGTTGACCATGGCATCCTTTCCGAGCATTTCTCAGTGCACCAGGCCCTCCCAGTCCCACCAAACACATATCATGATCTTCTTTGGATGAAGATTTGGCTTAACTCTCGACTTGCTTAGCTTCATATTGATGTATAGGCACCATTTCTAATCTCCCGTGACGATTCAGCACAAAAAGCGCTATTTAAGACCGCGTGTTACTCGATGGCGGGCGAGATGCTGAGAAGCAATTTGAAGGCGACTTTCTTTGCTTTTTTCGTTGAGCTCGTGAAGCACCAAGGCTCCCAATTTTTCGGCATATCTAATTTAATGAAGGTGATTGGGAATAGTTTTATAATCGCAGTTAATTTTTTCCGCAAATTCACGACGGGTTTCTTGACCGTTCTTCTTCAAAAGCGATTTGAGAAAAAAAACGCTATGAACTTATTCCCCTTTCCAATCAAATTCATTATCTAATCTAAACCTAATTTTTTAGCAACTTTAAATTTAGTTGCTTAATATTGTATTTTCGTTTATTTTAATATTTTATTTGCCAATTTGGCTTGTTTTTCTTTACATTTTTGTCTAGTCTGTAGGGTAATTGGTACTGCAGAGTATTACAATACCAAAAAAAAATACATAAAAATCAAAAAAAAATTATCTTTCATAAAGCAGCTATTCCAAATTCATTAATTTATGAAGTGGAGTCAGATATTCTCTTTTAAACATTCCACTCATTTCACATTTCGCTATTGAAGGCGGCGTATAGAATTATATCTGAAGAATATCCGAACTGCATTGGCGGTAGAAATAAGAGAGAGTTCATAAATGAGGCGTAGTTTGTCTACTTGTTGTGCAACATTCCACAGTGGTTAATTAACTCTCCATAAGAATGCAATGTACGCGGTAGAGCGCCTTTAATGAAAATTAATTCAATTGCATTTAATGGAGTCGTGCGATCTAACAAACATAAATCAGATAATTAAAGCGCATTAAATTGATATAATCCGCAGAGGGTAAATGAGCATGGTCACGCGTGCATTCAAATAGAACCAGTGATGTGATAATTTCATTTGCACATTTATATGTGTGAATGTATGTATGTACGCCTCGCCAGCTAGATAGAGTAATTCACTCACTCCGTCACGACAAAAAAGGCTGGGCGCGCAGACAATTACTTAAGCAAATGGCAACGACATCAGCAGTGGGTCCACACCACATGTGCGAGTATTTATGTGCATAATGCTTTCATTAGAGACGGAATATAATGCACGTCCTCCTAGCGACGCTACAAACCATAGAAAATTTCTAAATTAAGAAACAATCAGGATAGTCACATTCAACAGCACAGCGTAATTATGCCATGCATCCACCAACACATCCAACTCCTCTGGCTATTACCCATTTCAGCGTAAACAGTTAAGTCGCACTCGCACAGGTATCTAGTGGAATTGTGACAAACGTGAAATTAGAAGTTGATGCATTTAAGCAGCGCGGCACTCATTCGCCATATCAAATGGAGCAAAATGCATGAAATACAATACGGCAAAAACACATCATCTAGTTGACTGTTGACTGCGTGCATGGGGTCACAAGGTGGCAACGGTGTTGGCTGCAGCTCTGATACCCTTGCGCTGTAGACTTAATTTCGCATAGTTGGTTAGCATAAGCTCGCATATTTCACATGGCGGCATATTACGGTTGAGTTCGTGCATATTTATGTTTGTATGGATATGAGTATAAGCCATTACAGGCTTGAGCAAATAAACAAATGGTTGCAGAGGCATGCAAGTATGTAAATATATTTGAAATGAAGGCATAAATATACCTGTAATATACAATATGACTGTTCACTTTTGCCTGTGTAGACGATTTCTCCCACAAAAATGTAAATGAAGCGAATATTTGCAACCAAAAATTAAAACGAATTGGTCTAATTGATCTTCAAATCTCCACCCAACCTACTTGTACAATACATACATACACCCACAACGCCATATCGAAGTTAGAAAAATATATGGAAAGTTTCTGGTTCGAACAAAACTCCGCGTAACGAAACACTGCACTTGTAAAATTGGATTTTTGTGACAAAAGTTGTTTGAAAAAAAAAAAATAATAATAACTGGCCTCCAAGCTATCTGAACTTGACTCCCCTGAACTTCTTTTGGAAGCAAATGTTTAATGTATAAAATTTATGCCAATGAGTATAGAAGATCTTAAGAGCAACATTTGAACCGAAAGCGCAGCAGAATAAACCGAGACGCTGAAAAATGTGATCGAAAATAAAAGACTCGCTTTTGGCTTGCCAATTAGGACGCTAATTTAATTAATATTGTTTTTGGATTCGGATTGGATTGATTTGTTTTTTTTTTGATTGCACTGAAGATCCTGGAAAACGCGAAACAACTCTTAAAGATTATTCAAAAATGTAAGAAGTGGCTTAATTCTTTTGCCAAACGGAATAAATTCACACGTCTGGGTTCCAGGACAGCGCGGTGTTCAAAGAAATTAAATTGCCGTTAAATTGGTATCGATCAGCGGTTAACTTTCAATAACCAGAGCCAATAATCGGAATCAGTTCTATAGGAATCATGAATTGGATCAGCGAAAGAGCGAAGGTCTGCAGAACTGCAAAGTGTTTTGTGACAAGCATGAACAGAGAACTGTCAAACTAAAACTTGGAAGAAAAGCCGTTCGGTTGATGGTCGGTATTATTACAGAAGACAACCCATTGGGGCAACATATTACCACCATTGGAATCATTGAAGAACCGATTTGCCTGTCTTGCTTGGAGAAGGCGGATAGCACTAAGCATTTTCGTTCTCTCAAACTGAAGAATATTTTCAGATTTGCCAAAGAATTTGGAAACTTCTCAAAGTCTAGCTATATCTGTCTCTGTCTCTGTCTCTATTCTATCCTATCACTTTCGCTCTATTACTCCTCTCCTCCCTTGACTATCTACCGTTTTACTTTCCAAAGCTTTGAATGCAATGGGCTTTTTAGCCTGAGTGTTTTAGGAGTTACCATTCTCTTAGTGCTTCTTGGCTCGCCGTTTCAAATTTCAATTCTCGGTTGAAGTAGATTGAAAAAGGCAAGCTTAATAAAACAACACAACTTTTTTAAATCTATTCAGCCTTCTCAAAGTTATTTAATAATTTACAAGATTAAAATGGCGCGCCCTGTATTTGTGCTTTTATGGCTTTGAAACATGGTGGAAAGATTTTTAGATCTAATTTGGCCGAATCAGCTGATGGCCTAACGTCACTTGGGCTGTGTTTGCAAATAAACTGAGATTGTCTTGGAGATATACGAAAATAATCAGCTAATGACACTTCGTTACCGTCTGAACAACGACTGATTGGACGCGTGTGTGAATATGTGTAAAATTGTCATGCAAATTCCGGCTGACGAATTTCCCAAGTGACGTGGCAGCCGAATTCTCCCTAAGAATTTCCTTTTTCACCATAGTTAATGTGCAAATCTTGTAAATCTATCACCCTTGGATTTGAAATATTTATTTTATTTTTAGCGATTGGAGCTAGTCATCTTAATATTGGAACGTAGTTGACATCGAAAAAAAAATATATATGTATGCAAAGGACTTAATTTACCCCGGGGACCACATGCTGGATATTGTAGCAGCTGATTTTGATTACGAAGAAATGTTATATTCAGGATAAGAGAAATGAGTAGCAGTACAAGTTCGGTTACTGTGGGCAAAAGCACATAAGCATACAGGTAGTAAAAATCTTAAAAAAAAATGGTTGATGGATTAATGATGAGTTTGCCGTTTTGAACTTAAATATTATCTCCAAAAATGTTATCTGTAATTCCAAACTCTATACCTTTCATGCGTTCAGAAATATTAGTTTGGGGAAAAAATATCGGCAGTCAACTTTTGTCCGCCCAAGAGAGAATAATTTGTTCCGATATCGAACACTAAGACTAAAATTTCCGTCCAAAGGAAGTGTTCGCCTAAAAGAGGTGTCCATTCTCGCTGTTTACATGTTTGAGTCAGAAAGGACCTCCAGATTCCTAGGAATTCTTCACGGGTAGAAAGCTGAAAGCTTAGGATCGAATAATTTGTGGCGATATGATTTTGAGCTTTCCACAAGTTATATAAAAAAATCTATTTATACACAACAACTTATTTTTGATAATCCCTCATTTACATGGTCCGGTATTCGAAGTATAATCAATTTAAAAGGCCATAAATTTAGTTTGGAAAATTACTTTTATTCAAATCAAAGTAAGAAATGTGTGAAAATAATACAAGATTAAGAATCAATTTACTTTTGCTCGATATGACCAACTTCTGCCTTGACTTTGGCCTTGAGACGGTCCAGAAACGAATCGCCCGGATGTGACTTGCATGTACATATTTTGAATAATTATCTTCTTGCAAGGTCCAATCGTTGTTTCTTCAAAAGTCCTCGATTGTAAATTTCGACAATTTTATCGATAGTGTTGCTACTCACATCTATTCTCTTTTTAGCAAGAATTGTGCGTGCAAGGCGTAGTCACAGTGAAGGGTCCCGCTTAAAAAGTTGGACGATCACTTTATCCTGCTTTTTTGTCGTCACTCGCTTCAAGTCGTGCTCGGAAAAGTCATCAACATTTTTGTACACCTTCGGCCGCCGTAGCCGAATGGGTTGGTGCGTGACTACCATTTGGAATTCACAGAGAGAACGTTGGTTCGAATCTCGGTGAAACACCAAAATTAAGAAGAAGTTTTTTCTAATAGCGGTCGTCCCTCGGTAGGCAATGGCAAACCTCCGAGTGTATTTCGGCCATGAAAAAGCTCCTCATACAAAATACTTGCCGTTCGCAGTCGGCTATACTATATCACCTATATTATATATGTATATATGTATATATGTTTTTGGGTGTTTGGCGGAGCTCCTCCTACTATTTATGGTGTACGTCTTGATGTTGTTCCACAAATGGAGGGACCTACAGTTTCAAGCCGACTCCGAACGGCAAGTATTTTGTATGAGGAGCTTTTTCATATATATATATATATATGGGTATATACTATATATACATACATATATGTATATATATATATACCGCTGATTGCACATCACAACAAATTTTTTTGATTTTTTAATTACTTTTGCAGCCGCAGCACAAGATAATTTCGGCTCTTTCGAACGCCTGCATAAAAATACCACCTCGAAA
This sequence comes from Anastrepha fraterculus, assembly GCA_037575425.1. Taxonomy (NCBI): domain Eukaryota; kingdom Metazoa; phylum Arthropoda; class Insecta; order Diptera; family Tephritidae; genus Anastrepha; species Anastrepha fraterculus. The sequence goes on from JAYXIM010014564.1 coordinate 84,935, forward strand.
CGCTTCGCGTACTTCTCACTCATTTTTGTTTGGTTGCGCTTACGGGAAAGTTTCACACGACACTAACCTAAAAGCTGTTTCAGGTCATTAACGGGAATGTCCTTTAGGATGTAAAGGCGGTACAAGCCTTTTGGATGGCCTCTACGGATACAAAACGTTCGCCTTTCAAGGCCAAATGCAATTTTTCGAATAGGTAGACGTCACAGGGAGCTATTTCAGGCGAACTCCTTGTGGACAATTCACTTGGAATCGTAAAAACAAATGAGCATCGACTTGATTTTTGACTTCTCCAAACGCAATTTTTTGGGTAGTGGCTCGTCTGAGGCCTTCCATTCAGCACTTTGACGCTTAGTTTCAGATTGATGTTCGAAACACCACGTTTTATCACCCGTTACAATGTTGTAAAAGAAGTTCTTGTCTTCCCTCACCTCCTTAATGAGGTCTTTCGGATGTTGAATTCTGAGCAATTTTTGGTGCTCAGTGAACTTGTGCGGGATGAAACGTGCACAGACCTTTCGTAAGCCCAAATGATCAGTTAAAATACGATAAATCGATGTTTGGGAAATATTCAGTTCCGATTCTATGAATTTCAACGATGATTTCGGTTGATTTTTCATAAATTGACGAACAATTTCGATGAACTTTTCGGTGATTACTGATTTTGGACGGCCCGTATGTTCATTGCCCTCTCTGAAACGAGTAAACCACTCATGAGTTCTGGCATGAGGTGGACAATCATCGCCATAAACTTTTTCATCAATTCAAATTTTTCGGTAAACGTTTTACCGATTTTAAAGCAACATTTTATATTAGCTTTTTGTTCGAAACTCATTTTTGTAGTGATGTCACAAACATATTGACACTTCAGACGCAATAACTTCGCTTCCACTAAACCGAACGTCACCAGGCTTTCACTGGAAATCAACTACGGATGTCAAATCCAACGCATTAACTCATTGAAAACATGGCGCCAGTCTTACTTATTTTTGAGTTCACCTTGTATACTTATATATTTTGTTTAGGTGCAATGATGAGGGATACATTTTATTTAAGTTCATGCCATAGATCTCTACTATAAAAATGAAAATTAAAAGGGTATCAAGCCACCGATTTACTTAAAGAAAATTTTTAATTGTCCCTTTCTTGTCCCACACAAATGTTATTATTCTACATTTCACTAAATTTTTAAATAACTTTTTGAATTAATCAGATAATTGAACTTTCAAAATTCTTTAAAAAGAACTCTGGCGTCAGAGGGCAAATATAAAAACGCAATTTTGCTATATTTGACCCCTAATTTTGAGAGTACACTGAATTTTGCGTGTCTTTCGAGTTTTCTTGATTTCTGTGGCGCGGTGTTGTCCTTCCCTTGTTTTTCTCAATACACCAGCAAGCAGTCATTCGAGGGGAAAGCACACTTCATGACATCCGCATGCTAACTGGCCAAAATGTGAACATAACTTATTTCCAAGTACTCAAATTCAATTCCTCAACTCCGTTTATTTTATAGCTGCTCCTCTATTTTAAAGCTGGATTCCATTTCGCATCATTTACAGTAAACGGGCATAATCCAGTCGCCACTCGACACGCCGCAACACAAATACATTCGTGGACGATTCGAGTGGACGCAAATGCAAATATATACAGACACTCATGCATATACATATACATACACATACACATACACATACACATACACATACACATACACATTCACATATACACGCACTAACAAACAATTACTAGAGCAATCCAGTTGCAGAAAGCCACTCTGCACAGTTACAATAAACAATTACAACAACAATGGTATCGTCAGAATCCACTTAGTTGCACAAGCTTAAAACAAAAACGAAATCAAAATGCAACTCTTCCTCGCCGCTGCCGTTGTCGCCGCTAGCATTTGAGTGCATTATTTCGACTTAATTCCCGCATTTATTTACTTACGCCATTGTTTTCATTCCGTTTATAATAATAATTTTTATTTTGTAACTTGCAACTGCAACAATTTCTACCTCAGCATCTATATCAACAACAGCAACAGCAACAACAATACTAACACATCGATATGCACCCAGCCGCGCCAATTGCGGCTTGCAACTGACAGGCAAAAGCGAACGGAAATGATGCGAAGCGCGACGGGTGAGCATTGCCGGCCAGCGCTATTGTTTCTAGGCAGCAGATATCGCATTAGTGTCGAAACTTCCAGCGTTGGGCGTTAGATTGCCGTTCCATTTCCTTCGCCCCTACAGCAAGCACTGCAAATGCAACACTGCAACGGATGCTCGGCATGGCAATGGCGGCTTTAAGAGCTGAATTGGCGGCATGTCGAGTGTGAATTGTTGGCTTTTGCAATTGCAACACCACGCCAGAGTACGGTGCCACAGCTTAGAGAGTGCGACTGCTAAAATATGTACTTTGGATGGGGCGGTGTGCGAGGCTAATGTGTGTGCACGGGACGTTAGCATTAACACGAGGCAAAATGCAACGAGCCAACGCGCCGCTGTCATTTTGTTAATTCCTTAAGACTACCCAGTAATCATAAGCATTGTTGCTATGTTCGTTCATGGAACAAGCTATTTAATATTTATGCATATGCATTAAGTTGTTAATACGCAGGGTATGTCGCTACGCCATTGAAAGTGAAATATTTTGATTTGGAAGTTGTTAAATACCAATTTTAATATCTTTCAAAAGGATTTTCGTGATTATTCCCCCGGGGAGAATAATGAAAAATTATCATTCCTATACAGAAAAGCCAAATTCCTTTGTTTTTGGCTACAATTGAGAATAATTCGATTAAATATGAGTAATTGTATTCGCATAATAAAAATCTTCTGAATCGGAAGTCATAATCTAGTAGAGTTAGAGTTAGTACAAGGTCCGGCACTCGAAGTGTAACCATTGTTAAGGCCACAAATTTAGTTTGGAAAATTAATTTTATTCAATTCAAAGTAAAAAATGGGTGAAAATAATACAAAATTAAGAATCAATTTACCTTTTGCCTTAGCTATATCGCGGCGACCGCTATAGCCGAATGGGTTGGTGCGTGAAACACCAAAATTAAGAAAAACATTTTTTTAATAGCGGTCGCCTCTCGGCAGGCAAACCTTCGAGGGTATTTCTGCCATGAAAAAGCTCCTCATAAAAATTTCTGCCGTTCTGAGTCGGCTTAAAACTGTAGGTTCCTCCATTTGTGGAACAACATCAAGACGCACACCACAAATAGAAGGAGGAGCTCGGCCAAACACCCAAAAAGGGTGTACGCTCCAACTTATATATATGGCCTTGAGACGGTCCAGAAATGAATCCCAAGCTGCCCGAATGTGACTTGCAGGTATTTTGGCCCACTCACGGCTAATCGCTTTTTCAAGCGCTTTGAGACTAGTGAATCTTTTAGTTCGGACTTTGCTCTCTAAAATCCATCGGATTCGTGTCTGGTAAATTTGAAAGCCGTTTCGTAGACGTTATGAAGTTCGGAACGTTGGTTTTTAGCCATTCTTGGTTCACTCGAGCTTTGTGAGATGGTGCCAAGTCCTGTTGAAACGTCCATTGTCTGCCCACGGCTCTCCAGAATACTTTCCCGATATTATTTCGCATTTAACTTGACGCCAGGCTCGACGAAAACGATTGAAGAGCACCCATCTGCGGTTTCAGCGGCATAAACCATTACCTGTGGCGGGTGCTGCCTCCTGGTGGCCAATCGATGACTCGAATTCTCGTATGAACGGTCGGTCAAATAAACCCTATCGTTTTGGAAGTTTACGAATTGCTCAATTTGAACAATTGTCTCGTTCAGTTTTTTCGCCATTTGATTGGCACTTCGTCGGGGACTCCGCTCAAGTCGCTTTACTTATTCTCTTCACTTTTTGAACCATTTCACGTAACGTTGCATTCTTTTTGATGACCACTTCCATGACATTTCGCGATGCTATCATTGTAACGAGTAATGGTGCCGTAAACAAAAACTTTATTTACTTTAAGGTGTTCGAGCTCTCGAACAATCGCTGGTTGTGATTTTCTAGCCAAACATAATGCAATCCATTACTGATTTTCTTTTTTCGCGTACGTGCACATTTTTACATTTTATGTTAATTAAACTTTTAATTTGCTCAAGAATGATAGAAACACAATTGCGCCTGTGACGTCGCATCGGTGCGGTTGTGCTGTGTTGACAAGCCCTTTATACCCAAAATGTGAAAATTTTTGAGTTTGGTGTTTGTTTTTGTTTTTTTCATTTAAGGCCACCAAAACTGTAAGTTAAACAAATGTTTATAGGTAAAAAAAGTCTAAGTCTTGCATTTAAAGCTTATGCTGAGAGGATTTAAAAGCTACTAAAAATTTATTGATTCTTAAGAAATTTGATGTTTTGAAAATTTGCACGACTCATTTTTTGGTCATTTTGAGGTTATGCAAGAATATTGGATCTTCTGCTGTCAGCTCTTCTTAACATTTAAATCCCTTTTATAAATATTAAAAAAGCCTTTGAAATTACTGGTGATGATAAAGTAAAAACAAAAAACAAATCACATATTACTGAAGAAACCACAACGAAATTTTTAAAAAAGGAGTACCATATCTTGTTACATAACCTCAAATATAACAAAAAAGTGTTTTCAGCGTGAATTTCTTCATCTAAAAATAAATTTTAAATACAAGGCGAAATTTTATAGCTCTTTTCAATGCAGTCAATTGTACGGACAGAACCATAAAATAGTTAATACAATAACAGTAAATACAATTTAGCATACATACAAACTTCTTTATGTAATTCAATAAAAATTTGGTATTTTCTTTTCTTCAAGTGGGCATCTAAGTTCTTTTTTATATTCAAAACTAGGCAACATTGCAGTTTTTGAGTGCCGAGAGATTTGAATGCTCGAAGGAGAAGAAGAAGAGCAAACTATGCAAAAGAGTAAATAAAGCGAAGAAATATCATCAAATGACCAGATGATAAAAAAAGTGTAAAGCTCAATAAAACTGAGTGAATAATTAATCTAATTTTTAAAAGATTTATATTTTACACAATTATAAATATCACATTTTAATTAAAAGAGGCTAGAAAATGTCAAGAAGAAAGAACTAAGACTTCGAGGCGAGAGACCAAAAAAAATTCTAAATCAAGATACAAAAATAGTAATCTGGTTACACTGAACACCAATTGCACTAGAGTGGCGTCGCGAAAATCAGCTGATATTAACAAATGCGCAGAGAGCAAAGTTAACTAACTTTTTATAAAAATAATAGGTTTTTTACACATGACTTACATATAGTTCTAAGCCGGCTCCGAACGGCAGATGGTTTTTTTTCAGGAGCTTTTTCATAGCAGATATACACTCGAAAGTTTGCCACGTCTGCCGGGGGGCGACCCCTAGTATCATTTGCATGCACCAATCCATTCGGCTACAGCGGCTACGCCTAAGCTTAATCTTTAATGTTACTCGAGCGGTCGTTAATTGGCCGCATCCTCGGAAAACTTAAATTTCAGCGGCAAACTCTCCCTTGACGAGGTCTAACATAAATGAAAACTTAATATAAGACTTAAAGAGTATCAGTATTTCTCCTTGACAAAACAAGCTTTTTTAAATCTCCGTCACAATAATTGTAAATGAAATACGATTTTGTAAATAAATAGACATTACAGCCACATCCCAATATTCCAAAGAAATCCAAACCACTGCTCATTTTATGCAAGCAAATCATGTGCATGATTTTATCGCCTCACTAATATTTCAATAAAAAAAAAAAAAACAGTCACTTTTCTTGAGTTGGGCAGAGCGCATAAGATTTCATTTTAAGTTGCTTAGAATAGCAATGCAATAAAGTTGAACTTTGAAAGAGTCATAAAATAAAATGAGCGCAACAGCTGAAAGCTTTAAAAAGGCAAAGTTAAAATAGTTAAACAATGGAGTAAAAAGCAACAATGGATAAGCTTCTTCCCTTCGCAAAATTTTTTGGTTTTTTTTTTATTTTATTTGCACACTTTCGTCCTTTAATGCCCAACCAACATACACACACACCCTGGCGAATTATGGAACGGTAAGCGCAGGGCACTGGTATTCAATGGATAAACGTCAAATGCACAGCAATGGCAAGAGAAATACAATTGTTGAAATTTATACCATTGAAATTATTTTCGAGTAAAAACTGAACTGAAAGCAATTAAAATGCAGCAGCGATTATAATTGCGCGCTTGGCGAATAAGTGCTGAAGCTGTCAGCAACAAGCAACCAGCAATCAGCAAGCAACATTGAGGCGAATTAGGCAGAAAAGTCGCTGCAGCAGCAATCGTAGCAGGCATAATGTGGCGCGGAAAATGTCACAGAAGCAATACCTACAAACACCAACTGGCACGTGCACACACATACGTGCATACATACATACGGCATACAGCCATCTACCCATCAAAAGGACCAGCTAGCTGCCTCCAACATTGCGCACACACACATACATACATACTCGTATAAGGGATTGGTTAAGAACGTTAAAATAGCATATGAGGCGTTAATTGTGCGCAACCAAGAGGCCGACTGCCTGCCAACTCGCCGAGTGGTAGGTTGGAAAAATCAGTGAAAAATTCAGGCGGAAGCGGAATGCGCGCCCAAAGGCAAAAGCTCCATTTTATAATTTTTGCCGGAATATTTACTTCAGTCTAATGCCTTTTCTGAAACAAAATAAATACAACAACGGCATAGTTATTAAGAGTATGCACATTTAGTCTTCAGATGAAATAACAACAACAATGCACTTGCACACAGTACTTGTGTATGAGATTCTGGCGTTCCACGTTTAAAATGGATTTAATTTTTTTTTTTTTTGGAATTTAATTATTTGTTGCGCTTGAAGGTAGTAACGAAATTCGTCGAGGATTAAAGAAATAAATCAATTCCGTTGGATAACTCGATAACTCAAGCAAAAATTGATGTGCATATTTAACATTTCACCCTTTGTCGAATGCAGGTCGGCATTTAAAATGCGCGAAATCGGTTAGTAACCACGAGAGAGGACCCACACATCGCTTATCGCTTCAAAAAGGAAAAAAAATACTCAATAGTATACCTCTGTTGCAAGAAAAGAAAAAAATTAAAGAAAAAATGGTGAACCCCAAAAAAGAACTACCACGTAACAACCAGATACTACTTTGACGTATTTCATCAGGACAGTAACGGACATTCAGTCTAATACTCGAACCGCCTCCCGAGGAAATACTTAACGACAGAACCGGGAAGAGCACTACTTTAACGGTAAGGGGCTTCTTCTTCTTCTTCAGGCACTTAATCCCTCATGAGACATAGGGCATCAACCAAGCCTAAGCGCCACCTTGTGCGGTTTTTGGCAATGTACTTCAATTGTTTCCAACTCTTTCCGATTCTTTCAGCTTCTCCTTCAACTTTTCGCGTCCATGTTTGCCATGGTCCACCAGGCTTGCGGTCAACATAAGTGAGAGGGTTCCACTCCAATGCTTTTCGTGCAATGCATGCATCGTTTCTGCGGAGAGTGTGCCCAATCCATCTCCGTTTTCGACGTTTTATGAACATTTCGACTGGTTCCATTTGCGCGGTTTTGGGTAAATCTGAGTTCATATTTGTTTTCGGCCAAAAAATGCGGAAAATGTTTCTCAAGCAGCGATTTCTAAAACCTAAAGCTCGTATTGATGAATTTGGTTACTTTCCATGTCTTGCTGTACGTAAAGTAGTACCGATACTACGTAGGATTTCAAAATACTCTCTTTTGTGTAAACGCCGATATTGTTATTGCGTACGTGAGAGCATACCAAAGGCGGTTCTAGCTTTACTAATGCAAGGCATTTGGCATCTCCATACCTAACACCAAAAGCAGATTTTCGCGTTAAAGTCCCACACTGACGGGCTTCGGCTTTTCATGGAAAAAAACGCAAGTGGAATTTTGAAAACTGGACAGGGTCACGCAGTATTAATCAATGGCGCGACACTCTATCATAATACGCGTTCTGGGTCCAACTAATCCTGTGGACTATTGCTTGAATGAGCCATATTTTAATAGGTTACTTAGACTAGAATTCCAACTAGACGTCAGTGGGTTGACATCATATCTGGTTGGAAAAACTGCTCACGGTTCTTTACTAATGGCTCAGGAATTGACGATAAAGTTGGCTTTGGTGTCTATTGTAAGAAGCCAAAAGCAAACGTTTCAGTTCGCCTTTCTAATCCGCTTAGGTTGAAATTCTAGCCATTACTCCTTAATCGGGCAAGGAGCATCCTCCCCATGTTAGTTGCTTTGATCATAGTCGCCTAAGTCGACATGCTCAAAGATTGAATATACCTAATTTCGACTATTACAGCAGCCGCACAAATACGGAGGAAGAAGAGTCTGTCAGAGAGTCTGACACTAACTTTAGATACTTTGGCTCATCGCTCTTGAAAGGTCATCAGTCCTTAAGGATATAAAGGTCAGCCAGGTCAATGCACTTACAACAAAATGGTTTAACGAGGAGTAGCAGGTAAACTGCTACTGTTTTATCACAGTGGATCAAAGTGAGCTGGTTTAAAGATCGACTCACACTTCTATCTACCTATCTATGCCCAGTAACTAATACCTAATCCATCAGTCCGCCACTCTCCCTAACACTAAATATGCGTTTCTAATTTGCTTCGTCTTAACTGCTCGCTTTGTCTGGGGTAAATGCAATATCAATGTAAGTAAGTGAATTGTGGTCAATGCATAACCGATATTCGCGGCTTGAAAATAGGAGAAAAAGTTGGCATATGCAATGACAGGACAGTAGACAAACTGGTAACGCTACCACGGATAGATACTACGGTTTCACGGATCGCCATTCCAATATATATATATATATATATATCGTTACAAAGACAAGTTGCAGAGCATCAGTGGAAAACTTATTTCCATGTTTTAAAAACCGCAATTAACAGATCACTGAATTTTGAATGTCAATTAGCTTCTCATCTGTGCCAAGTGAAGCGGGCAAATTCGTCACGCAGAAATTGAAAGAGCATAGCTATTTTACTTCAAGTTGGTCTGGAACCACCAAACGATTATTTCCGTCCAAAAACATGGAATTTATCATCGCTGGAATATAGAGGATGTGCAAGTTGATGTAGTATATCCTCATGTACTTTATAAAGTTCGCTTCGGCTTCGAACGAAAATCTGCTGTTGTTGATCAAAGGCAATCAGGTGCGAATTTTTTCAGTATTTTGCATGCAGCCATTAAAATGGTCACTATGGTCTTAAAAATCAAAAGTTTATGCTCGCCGAAAGTCCATGAATGCTGGCCGGGTAATACCGGGCAAAAGATCGAGATGTACAATTTAGCTTGGGCGCGAAATATGAGGTGTCAGCAACAAAATTCTTGCATCATCTGCTTTCGTTAAATTCGCAACAGGATCGGGTAGTTTTAATTGATATTGACCCAGTAGCACAGAATCGTATTATGACATCGCCTCAAAATCTTTATAAATTGCAAAAGAAAGCTAACGAGCGGGCTAAGAGAATGCAGGCCAAGGCTTATCCAACGAAAATCATAACCACAATTCTTACTTTGAGACTTTAGTTAGGCAAATGGATGAGGTCTGCCAAAAAAAATTTAATCGCAACAATTCGATTTACTGTAACACTTGCGACATTCACTATCATTCGAAATACCTCGTTGTGTAATGGCACAACTACCCCGCCTTTGGCAACTGCAATTCAGATTAAGCCAATTGGTTTGATTCCTTTTTGATACAAATTTTTCTTTTTTGTTTTGTGGAATTTCTGAACAATGCAAGGCGAAGTCATGTAAGATGACAGTATCATTACAAAAACAAAATGTGCATGCATTTTTTGTTTTGCTTATAAACTGCCAGGGTCAGCTGACCTGGTGACAGAAAAAAGGCGAGAGAAAACTGCGAATAACAACACTTTTCGGCAATCAGCTGCGGGATCGATGAAACTAATTTGAACTGAAAATAAGGACTGAATTAAGATTTTAATTTCTCAGTTAAAGTTAGCGATTTTAAGTTCTTTTTTCAAGTCGCGGCGATTAGTAAATGAAACTAAAATTAATTACAATGCAAATATTTTTAAAACCAAAGGAGGTTTTCGGGGACGAGAAATCTGTAAATTATGTTCATCAAAAATGAAAAGTATAATTTTCATTTTTATAGGAAAATTTTTCTAGAATTAAGGTGTGGCCAATATCCGACCATCAAATGGCTCTTAGCGAATTTAGAGGATTCAGCTGATTTACTTACGAAACAGTGGATGTAATGGCAATTCGTTTAAGAAAAAACTAAGATTGTGTTGGTGATATAAAAAAAATTAAGAACGACTTTCCCCACTGTCTTCGACTATCAAATTCGTAAACAGAAGGAGGTTACATTCATTGTTTGTGAAGAGGATGAGTTGGCTAAAACAATAGAACACCTTCTTGCCACTTCGTCATCCTTATAAAAACGCATAAAAACTCCATTTAGAGGTTTTATGGAGTTAGGGATAGTCAGAGGCCCGGAAAAATTATGATTTTTCCATAATTTGTTTGCTAATCAATTGATTTATTTTACAAAAATAAAAACATAGCATTAACACTCATGTTTCGACTTGACTTTAGAAAAATTTCAAACAGAAAACTAATAATTGAAAAGTTATCGATGTTTGTGTGGAGCGAGTTTCTCCATAAGTCGCTTGCGGCGCTCATCACAAGTCCTTGGAGATTCATCTAAGTCGGACAAGAGAAATTAGTTTTATTAATAGGTAATCTTGTGCCTGATCGAAACCTTCTTTTTCAAAGTTAACAATTAACAAAATTAACAATTTTAAAATTAACAATTCTTCACTCCTCTCGGGAGCATAGAGCCTCGACAAGACTTGTCTTGCGTTGGTTTCGTTAATATATTTGATTTCTGACAGGGTAGATGATTAGCCTGCTGCTATCAGTCCTAAGTAGTGGGAATGCCCACCTGTCATTGCTTAGACATAACGCCTTCTTACTACTTGGAGCGCCATCTGTGTGTCAAATTTTTATGGCTGAAGGATCGCACAGATGGTTGAGGATTTCGCTAAATTTGGTGTGTCTGCGCTATTATCGCGATTACCCGCTTCCTCTTGCTGGCACCACTGATGCATTGCGTTACTGTGTGTTTTTCTTTGTTGTTTTAGCAGCAAATAATGCGCTGACCATTGTACGGGAGTAATGATGGGAAGCATAAGTTTCTGGGGTTGAGAATGAGATTTTTGTTTGTTTGTGTATTTTTTTCTATTTTTTAGAAGGGGGAAAGTAGGTGAATTTGGAAAAGTGCGAGGACCATGCTTTACGTGGGACTCGAACCTACAACCTCTGCGATGGCAGGCTAGTGCACTTACGCTAGACCACCGCCTTTCATTAAACGAGCATTACATTAAACGAAATAGTAAAGGCTGTACGTTCCTCAAAAGATAACAAAGCAACAGGTCCCGACGAAATTCCTGCAGAAATTTTAAAATTGATTGGCGGAGAATGTTTAAAGATGCTTCTGCGCATTTCTCACCACATCTACGATACCGGAGAGTTTCCACAGGATTGGCTAAAATCTGTTTACATTACATTGCCAAAAAAAATCCTACGCAAAGAAGTGCGAGGAATATTGGCTCATAAGTCTCATGAACCACTCACAAAATTTGTTTTTTTTAATTATACACAAATTATGCACAATAGAATAAAAAATGTGAAGAACCATGAGCCCTACGCAATTCGGTTTTAGAAATGACATGGGAATTCGTGAAGAGCTGCTTTGTGTCCACGTCCCGGACCAAAATTGCAAAGATGTGCAAAAGGATGTATTCATGTGTGACTAGAATATGTGATAGCATTCGACACAGTGCAACATGGCAAACTCTTTAACATTTTACCATGACTCGATATAGTCACAAAAGAGTTGCGATGTTTAAGAAAGCTTTATTGGTAAACCGCCGTAATTAATGTTGGCAATGAAAAATCACAGAAACCCCCCAATTTTAAAGGCGTTAGGCAAGGATGTATATTATTCACCCATCCTTTTCAAGATCCATGCTGAGAAAATCTTCCAAAAAGCTCTTTGGGATATGGTGTGCTTATAAATAACATTAGATATGCCGACGACACCACACTTTTAGCAGATAACTTGAACGATCTACAAACCATATTAAATAAAGTTGTTCATCATAGCGAAAATAACGGTCTTGAAATTAACATTAATAAAACGAAACTTAATGCACGACAGCAGGAGTCACGCAGGAGCAGGCACTAAACAAACACTGATGGTTCATAATGTAAAAATAGAAAAAGTTTCGAATTTCAAATACTTTGGATGCTGGTTGAATGAAAATTGGGACACATTATATATATATATATAATTGGCGCGTACACCCTTTTTGGGTGTTTGGTCGAGCTCCTCCTCGTATTTGTGGTGTGCGCCTTGATATTGTTCCATTAATGGAGAGACCTACAGTTTCAAGGCCACTCCGAACGGCAGATATTTTTATGAGGAACTTTTTCATGGCAGAAATACTCTCGGAAGTTTGCCATTGCCTGCTGAGAGGCGACTGCTATTAGAAAAATTCTTTTCTTAATTTTACCGAGATTCGAACCCACGTTCTCTTTGTGAATTCCGAATGGTAGTCGCGCATCAACCCATTCGGCTACCCCGGCAGACACATTAGCCGAAATAAAAACCAGAATAGAAATGGCTAGATCTACAGGGTGAACAATGTGAATTGTTACCAACTTCACACTGCTTGTATATGTAAAACAGCTCATGGCATCAACGTCAAAATTGTTCTAATGACAGTTCAATATATTGTTTATAAGCCATCAAAAGCATTTACGTCTCAGTTTTGTTGAATTTTTTTTTATTGTGATGGAATTCAAACGTAATAGTGTGATAGCGTTATATTTGGCTGGAAAATCACAACCAGCCAGTGTTCGTGAGCTCAGTCACCTCAAAGTGAATAAAATGTTTGTGTATCGCACTGTAAAACGTTACAATGATACAGAAACGCTGTGGAGGTGGACCAAAAAAAACCGCAACAACGCCAGAAATGGTTCGGAAAGTGAAGGCTCGACTTGAACGCAATCCACGTAGAAGTGGAAGAAAAATGGCCAAAGAACTGAAAATATCGCAAGACAGTATTCGACGCATATTGAAAAATGAGCTTAAGGTCAAGGCTTACAAGTTCCCATAAGCACACGATCTTTCACCACAGCAAAAAAAAGTTCGGTGCGAAAGAGCAAATGAGTTGTTGCGCTTGCCCGAACGTGGCGTATTCCCAATATTGTGATTTCTGTTGAAAAAACTTTCCCAATTCAGCAGTTCATAAACACTCAAAACGATCGAGTTTAATTGACGGAACACTCATACGAAAATTTGAGCCTACGTATGGCCACTCGAAGCAATTTCCCATCGCAAGTAATGGTTTGGGCCGCAGTGACCGCTTTTTAGAAGCTGCTTTAGAGCCGTGGACATGCAAACATTTCGGTTGGTCTACGACCGACGTTGGACGTTCAAACAGGACTCGGCACCGTCTCATAAAGCTCGTGTGAACCAAGAATGGTTAAAAAATCATGTTCCACACTTCATTTCGTCCACACAATGGCTTTCGAATTCGCCAGACGCAAATCCGATGGACTATTTCATCTGGTCCATTTTGGAAAGCAAGGTGAGGACTAAAAAATAAACCAGTATGGATGCGCTGAAATAAGCGATTATACGAGAAGGGGCCAAAATACCTCAAGATCACATTCGTGCAGCGTGCAACTCATTTTTTGACCGTTTGAAGGCTATAGTCAAGGCAAAAGGTGGTCATATCGAGCTAAAGTGAATATATGTTAAAATTGTAATCATTTTTGAACAACTTTGTCTTGGAAGTAAAAGTCTTGTAAGTCTTGGAATAAAAACTAATTTCACACAAAAAAGTTATGGTGTTTTGAATAGGTAACACTTCATATCGTTCACCCTGTAGAAAGATTTTAAACTGCCATGACTTAAAATTCGTTTTGTGAAGGGTTATGTGTGGTCTGTGCTCTTATGTGGCATGAAATGTTGGACACACAGGCTCGAGGTCTTCGAAATGTGGACTTTTAGGCGAATTTTGAAAATTCTGTGGACCCATCTGGTTTCTAACTTAGAGGTTCTACGACGAGTTAATCGAGAACGTGAACTACTAAAAAAAATTAAATTTCGCAAGACAGCTTATCATGACCGCTACACATACGTAAAAGAATAAGCAATCCAGAAGAAACTTTTCAAAAGCAAGTCCAAAATTAAATTTTTATATGTATCTTAAATAACACGATAAATGTTGTACCTACCTTATCCGACTTAAACTGTATATTTATACGTGCATACCTATGTATATTTACAATATTTGCTCCACGCTCGTTTGCTTTCTTGCCTTCATGTCCACGCATTCTGACTCGCTCTTTTTCACACATTTATGAAATTTATTTATGCGTATTTATATAAATTCTGGTGCATATGGGAGGGTGTGTGAAATACCCGGCTACACAATAAACAATTTTTTATGCTGACTTTTATGTAAAATTTGTGGTATTTACCGTTTACTCACTTTCATGGGCATTTCTGTTGTGTACATACACACATACACTTACATACGCTCGCGTACACAACTTCGTGACAAATATTTAAAAATGTTCAATTTAAGTGTTAACAGCAAAGGTGGAAGGTCGTGAGTTTCGGAGAATTTTTCACTATCAGTTACAGGTATTTATGGTAGTTAACTACGATCCATTGGCCTACGGGTCGTATACGTAACCGTTTTTGCCGATTCAAAATTGGTTTAATCTTTTGAAGAATTTTGTTGACTTGAACCAGTTGAGCACTATGAAGAATGTGAGCTTGCGTGGTGGGCGGGGAAGCTTGAGTGTAATTTTCGCGCTACGAGCAAATGGCACACGAGTTTCAGCAGGCAATGTCAGGTTGTGTATACAACCTGTATAACAAGAAAGTGGGTATTATGTTTAACAACTGGAAAATCAGTACACTCACATTTTATGGTCACACACACATTAATATGAACTTACGTTTTTACAGTTGCAGTAAAAAAGGTAGCTCTTA
Source organism: Anastrepha fraterculus (assembly GCA_037575425.1). Taxonomy (NCBI): domain Eukaryota; kingdom Metazoa; phylum Arthropoda; class Insecta; order Diptera; family Tephritidae; genus Anastrepha; species Anastrepha fraterculus. The sequence goes on from JAYXIM010014564.1 coordinate 100,002, forward strand.
AGAAAGTGCGAACCATTTTGTCGATACAAATTTTAATATGCAGCCTTGAGCAAAATGAATAAGAAAAAGTGAGTTATGGGTAAGAAAGTTAAAGGAGTTAACAGTACATAATTTTGTTAAGAGGTGAATTCTTCATTTAAAAATGTGTGGATTTGAAACTCTTTTCCAGCCTATGGTTTCCTCCACAACTTTTGAAGGAATTAAAAGGGCTAACAATATTAAGCGGCCATACTAGTACCAACTTGTAAGATTTACAACGGAGTTTTTTCGTAGTAGTTTTCCTCTTCGAAAAAAATCTTTATTGAAAAAACTAAAACCTATTATAAAAATATAAATATAATGAAATCGTATTACGGGTTATGCCAAATTTATGTATTTTGTGTCATAAAATAAATCTTGTAACGTTCTATCTACTTAATAAAATTCACATATTTTACTAGCTACCAGAGTAAACCTTTCCAAAGGGGGCATCGCCGAGATAGCGCATTTAATTTTTTTTTAATTTATAAATTTCTCATTATTCAAAACTCAGGGAAGGACCACGCAGACAACAGATAGTCGATTTGTATTTTATTTTCTTCTTCTTGAGTTTAACAAATCGCACCAGTCTTTGGAAAAATATTCATTATAGTAAAATGTCTTGGCAGCCAGCGGTTTCTATAGAAAAAAATATATACGGTTTGCCTGGAAAAAATTTTATCCACTCTAATATTTAAAAGCAAAGGGTCGAAAAAAAGTTTTAAGAGTCCACCCTTGTATTTAAAGCGTGTCTTAAAATATGTGTGAAAACTATACAACAACTCAAAAGGAAAGAACTCTAAAATGTTCTCCTGATCCTAAACCGAATTACTTTATATGGTAAACATACATAACTACACATACACACATATGTAACGAACGAAGGAGAAGGCTTCGTTTAGTTGAGAGCAGGCATTAATGCAGTTAATAAAATCAGCTACAGATGGGTAACAGCTTTTGACAACAAGTGCTACTTATTGGACCTCTTTTTTCGCCAAGACTTAGCAATTAGCGAATAGGTGAAGCAAATGAACACATGTGCCGGTAAGGCAGTGCGGCCTAATGAGCTTCTCCTGAGCGACGAGTCTTATTCGATAACTTTGTTGATGCTTTCGCATGCAAATTTTCCCCCAAGTTAATCGAGCATAGGGATCGCGAGCGGGGAAATGGGGAATAGAAGAGGCCTGATAATACTAATGAATGAATATTAATACTAACTTAATGAAAGTGCCACTACAAAAATAATCATTAAAAAAATAAAATATACTTTCTGTTTCTTGTTAAACTATTTATAAAATTTCGCAAACACTTGCGTACCATTTTGTATTTCTCTATCAAAACTTCATAATCGGTGTTTTCTGGTTTCAAGCATCAACTTTTTTCTATGTACTTTGACCGCAGTCACCACTGTGTGCGTCGTACAAATAAATACAAAGGAAGTATTCGTTACGGAACCTGTTAAAAATGAAGGTATCCTCTAGGACTGGTTTCACATCATGTGTCTATGTATCTAATTGGCATCAGTTAGCGTACGGAAAAAAACGAATGACACACTTTGTTGGGATCAACCAAAACCGCTTGGGCAGTTGTTGAAATGAAGTGCAATGAAGGTATGTACAGGTTTATAAATTCATTTCCAAAGATTTTTAAATAATCGCCTCTTCTACTCTGATATAAATTCTTATACAAAACCGATAAATTTAAAGTAATAGAAATTAATTTAATTGAAACACCGCTTTCTTATTAATTCGAGAATCAACGCTAGATTGAGTTTGGACAGAGTTAGAGTTTTATTACACTGCACGTTAAGTACTAAGTTCTAAAATGATACAAAAAATGCCGGCGAATAGTCATCATCAAACCATAATGGCATTCGAAGATTTCCCCACTGGAAAATAATTGACCTATGCATCTGGATTCCCACAGGTCAATTATAACCAAAAGAACAAATAAACCTTGTTGAAAAGAAAAAAATTAATACAAAACATTCATAGAAGTAAATCAAAAAGTGCCCCAAATTAATAAAAAAATTAGAAAAAACAGCCCTCTATATCAATGATGCGCACGCAGTTGATCATTTGATTTACTTTGGTTCACAACAACATCACTTTGGCTCGCCTTTGCTCACTTACTTATACACTAGGGCAGGTCGATTTAAAAATCGCTCATTGCTCTGTGAAAATCGTATTCTAGGGATCAAAATAAGAAACTTTGCCGAAGGAACCATACCTCTAAAACGAATTCTGATGTCCCCCAATTTGGGTCGAACGAAAAATCCCACTTTGACCCATTTAGAGTGCTCCAATCGAGTCCAAATGTATGACCGACCCCCACTAACTTTGGACGGCCGATCCACCCATGCCAGTGGCACACCCCCTGGAACTCCCCTGGGGGTTCCCCATACAATCATTTCAAAATATCACCATTTTTGGCCTTTACATGAGAAAAGAAACTAAAAAGTTCGACCCAAATTGGGGGACATCAGAATTCGTTTTAGAGGTATGGTTCCTTCGGCAAAGTTTCTTATCCCTACGATATGATTTTCACAGAGCAATGGGCAATTTTTTTGCCTCCCCACAAAAGACACTAAAAGTTCGACCCAAATTGGGGGCATCAGAATTCGTTTTAGAGGTATGGTGGACAGATTTCAGAAAGTGTAGTCAACATCAGACCGTTAAGCGACTCTCAGCGAGTTTGGGGAAGCTGATTTGCTCACGTAACAGAGAATGTGATCGAAGTTACTCTCGCAATTTTGCTTCGAAGAACCAAACCTTGTAGTGTATCACCTTTAGGTGGAGGCGGCATTTGTTTTTTCTTTTTCGTATATTACCAACAAAATCTCAGTTGTTTTAGTAGGGGAGAATGGGGAGTTGTGAGACGGGTTTTGTTTTTGGACCCGTATTACTCAAAATCTGAATATTCTGCATATGTCAACGATGGAATCTTTAGTCAATGAATACTGGAAGCTATTGGTATGGCCTATTTAACAAAACTACAATTTTCCTTAAAATTAAAATTGTATATAATAATATAAAATATAATACAAAACACAAAAATGTGGGGAGTTGTGAGGCACCATAGTTAAAATCGATAAAAATTACTTATTTTAGTTGTTAATTCTCTATTAAGATGAAAAATAAAAAATAAAAGACAATTGTTATAAAAAAGTGTATAAAAAATGCAATGCCATCAATCTGATGATTCGCAGTGAGAACATATATAATAACCAGTTCGTAAATTGGCACACTTTAGGTGCACAGCTCGATCGCATACATTGCAATGAATGGAGTTGTTTCTGCTTAACTTAAAACAATAAAAACTCAAATTTAACCAAAAAGTTCATGATATATATACAAACAATGCATGAATATTGCGAGGTACTTATGAAAGATGCGTTAAAACGTCGAAACAAACGGTGTCTCACAACTCCCCACACTTGTTGTCTTACAACTCCCTAAATCGTTTCTTTTATAAATGGCCGCGTAGTCATAAACACATTCATGCCCAGGTGAATGTGTAAATTCAAAGCTAATAGGACAATTAATAATTTGTATATATTAACATTTGCAATTTGCTTCAACAACTGATCGAATGTATCGCAAAACAAATAATGAAAAAAACTTACCGAGAAATTCCAAAACACAGTAACTGGAGAGACGCGTCGAATGCGTGTAAATATGACCAATACTAGCTGAAAAGTGAGATCACATCGAGAACACTTGTTGACACTTAAAAACGAATGTAAACAAATGAATAATGCCGAAAGGTAACAATGTCTCACAACTCCCTGTGTCTCACAACTCCCCATTTTCCCCTACACAAATCCGCTAATTCCTTCGAATTCGCTGCGAGATGGTCAACGGCCTGATATTGGCCCCACGAAAATTGATTACAGCAAACAATGACTTGTGCTGGTGCTGCCGGTCTCGCGTTGGTTCAGTTAAAACGACCGGAATAAAAATCGATCGCTATTCATTCACAGCCGGGTCATGCTGGCTCTCAATTATTCTGCGCAAAATGAGCACAGTAAACGTTGACTTGTGCTCGCCTTGCTCGCGTTTTTCTTAAACTTGAATTTCGCATTATATATTTTTAACATCACATTTTTTAATTTTTAATTGTGCGCTGTCTTGTCGTGCTAAAAATGTAAATAATTCAAAAAATATTTTATTTGTTCGACGCATTTAACTCATTTCGTCCGATTTGTACTATCTATACAAGGTACAAGGTGGCACAAAATTAATCACCATATCAGAAAATGTATAATTTTTGCAAATGGCCAATCATATTCGACACTTGTGAACTAGACAAGTCAAATTACATATTTTCCCTCAAAATCATCAAAAATTATTACCTATTGTGACTAGCACTAATAATAATAACCTTGCTTTGTTAGAATCGAGCCACTAAATAAATAAAATAATTAAATAAATATTTTCTTGCCGTTTTTTTTAGGAAGAAAATGTACTCAAAAACAAGATTGGAAGATTAATTTTGTTCCACCTGTAAATATTATATTTATTATTGTTTTGCTGCTATATAGTTCAGTACCGAAATGGTTTTGGGTCAACAAATTTTGCTCATTCCGATAACGATGTTGTTGTAATTTTAATTGATGTTGTTCAATTTTGAAAAAATCAAAAATTCAAGAGAAATCGCGTGGATGACAAGGCAACCCGTAATTGAAAATTATTCAAAAAACAGAAAACAAATCTGTTATCTAAGACCCAAAATTAAGCTAATGCGTCTCGTCATTCTTATGTGTCATTTTAGCGCCCCTGCAGTGTTATCAATTCCAGCCATCGACATACCGAACGTAAAGTGTGTACATTGTTTCGTTGAGATAACTCAGTTTATACTGAACACAGCCATACACACAGACGTGGCTAAATCAATTTCTCTCATCATTCTGTACACATATATCCACAGATGTCTTTGGCTTAGCTATAATAACAAACGGTGTACTTCTGCGCGCATAAAGATAAATCAAAGTTAATTACTCAGTAAGCGGGAGATCTAATCCATCTACCTTTAGTACACAAATATATACATATAAAAATAGTATTTTTTAACCGCCTGTTAAATTTTATTCGTAAAATAAATACACTTGCAAATACAGCTCCACACGAGAGAGCCTCATGGTGGCCTCTACAGTGTTTAGCATTCGCGAAAATCATCCGTTAAATGGGGAAATATCTGACTCTCAGCTGCCCCACTCTGCATCACTTTTTCCCCAGTCTGAAAACAGGTTACCTCAAATATTGTATTTCTGCAGAGTTAATGATGGTTCTGTTCATAAGTACCATAATATTAAATAAAGCATACCTGCATATTTATAAAAATTTTCTTATTATGATTAAACCAGAAGTTCCCTAAGCTGCGACGACACGTTACTTGGATTGTTAATATGTACATAATTGTGCTATAAGTGTATGTGTATGTGTGTATATGCACATACCTACTTGCATAAGTATATGAACTCCAAAGTTACCATTTTTCACATGGTTCTAGTTGATTACCTCTCGTGATTACTTATTAGAAATTTGGCTATTTTCCAGTACACATGCAGTACACAGACACATGCATATATACGCATGCATAACAAAGGACATCCCAGCATGCAAAACTGCCGGCATTTTGTAGTAAAGAAAAAAAAAATTGTTCGTATGTAACCTCCGGAAAATTTTTAATCCAGTGTTAAATAAACTTCCCAAAAAAACAACCTTCGTGGAATGGGCTCTTCATTGAGCGCATCATGACTCGTTTCAAAATTTGTTATAAGTATCCGTCCATATTTGATTAAAAACCATTGCTATCTGTCTGTGCGTAGAGTTCAATTTAGACAGAAATTTTGGGAATGGGCGGATTACCATTCTGAACGACAGTCAGGTGACACTCAAGGCACTGGCTTCATGTAATGTTAGGTCCTTATCCGTTTAATTTTGGTCCAGGACGTAGGGTTATAACTGAAAACCAAGTAGCGGACGCATTGGCAAGGGAGGCTGCAGCCTGGTTACGGAATGGGACAACATACCACCAAGGAGAACCTTAAGAGTGAAGATTTATGGCTAAAAAAGGTTAGCTAGCACCAAATTATGGGTCTACGCCAGGCGAAAAACTTATTGTAGGCGAAATCCTACAATCAAATGAGGTTTAGGAACTTATAACCCTCCTTATGGATAAACAGAGAATGCTAAGAATTTTCAGAGGCCATTGCAGATTGCATAGTTATTTGCACAAGATTGGGATATCGTTTACTGACTCTTGACGAACTGTCACTCCAGAATTAATCCCCAGGCATTTTTGGGATGCGTTTATGCTATTATATATATATATTCCGCAAGCTATTTAAGCCCAACCATAATAGCTCAGATCGAAAATGTTTGTATTTCAGCCTTTCAAAAGGCAAAGCGCCGAGAAGTAGATTCCGAGCTGATGTCACCTCATCACCTTCTAGATAACTAGCGCAGTAGGGGTAGCAGAACAGGAATGCAGGCGTTACAATGTGCTATACATCGACTGCTCAAAAATTTACCCCCAGAGCAACAACGATATAAGCCGCATATATGAAATTGAGGACTTAACTAAATGGGGTAGAAAACGCCGGAAAAAAACAAAAACAAACAAACCAAACACGTAAAAAAATGCCCACAGAATGACTCGCCAAATCAGTGATGCTGAAAAGACCCACCACAACTAGACCACCAGGAAGATTTTCTCTAAGATGGCATGAATTTTGGACATCAAGCTCAAGATCGGATTAATAATTAGTTTAGGGAAAAAGAATTCCATTATTTTCTCGGTAGATGACTGCAGTGATCGTTATCTCGTAAAATATTATATATGTATGTATTTCAAACAATTTCAAATTTATGCTCGTTGTCAAGTTGGCATTTCACTCTTAAAAAATATGTTTGCTGTTGATTTTTCATTCTATTTAGTTTTGAGTTGCAGGGTGTTAACAATGGAAGTCAGCAATGAGAAAATTCGGTACATTTTACAGTTTTTCTTTGATATAGGCGAAAATGCAAGCCAGGCCGCTGAAATTGTGAATGGTGTTTATGGTGCCGTTACTGTCGTTAAATCCGTTCCGGCATTTTTAATGTTGAAGAAAATGTCGATAATGTCGAAAAGAGATGAAGAAGTTGCTCTGCAATCGTATTGAATCTTACTGGTTGGCTTCCTATCTGATAATGCCCGATTAAGGCTTTGACCGCTAACGCGAGTTGCAGCTCTGTTAAACTTCGCGCTGTCACGAACGCCTCCGATCTAATCGTATATGAACCCTTTCAGGCCCATGGCTAAGTAACTTTTTGAAGCTTTTACCATATTTGGGCAATGATAAATTTGTATAAGCATAAAATAGCTTCTTCGTTCTTGCTGATATACAAAATAAGCAAGACTGACAACATAAAAATTTTGTTTTTAAAGTGTCAGTATGTTTATGTCATCGGTACAAAAATGATATTCGAACAAAAAGCTAATATCAAGTTTTGTTTTAAAATCAGTAAAACGTTTATCGAAACATTTGAATTGATAAAAAAGTGTATGGCGATGATTATCTATCTCGTGCCAGAGTTCATGAGTGGCTTACACATTTCAGAGATGGTTGTGAGGAGATAAATGACAATGAACTGGGCTGCCCAAAATCAGTAATCACCAAAAACTCCATCGAAACTGTTCGTAAATTTTTCAAAAATTAACCGAAATCATCGTTGAAATTCATGGAACCAGAATTGAATATCTCCAAACCATCGAATTATCGCATTTTAACTGATCATTTGGGCTTACTAAAGGTTGTGCACGTTTCATTCCGCACAAATTTACTGAGGACCAAAAATTGCTCAGAATTCAAAATTCGAGAGAACTCATTACAGAGGCGAGAAAAGACGAGAACTTTCTTTACAACATTGTAACTGGTGACGAAACGTGGTGTTTCCAACATGAACCTGAAACCAAGCGTCAAAGTGCCGAATGGAGGTCCCCAGACGAGCAAGCACTCCAAAAATCTTGTTTGGAGAAGTTAAAAATCGAGTCGAAGCTCATTTGTTTTTACGATTCCAAGTGAATTGTCCACAAGGAGTTCATGCCAATGGGCCAAACCGTCAATTCAATTTTCTGTTTTGGCGTTTTGAAGCGTTTGTTGCACCGCATTCGTCGAATTCGCCCTGAATACCGCGAAAGAGGATGCTGGAACTTATTGCGTGATAATGCATCATCTCATCGATCCACTCTTGCGACTGATTTTTTGACTGGAAATCGCATTTTAACCATCAACCACTCACCGTATTCGCCTGGTATGGCTCCCTGTGACTTCTATCTATACGGAAAATTGCATTTGGCCATGAAAGAAAAACGTTTTGGGTTTAGGCCAGAGTCCAGAGTCCAGAGGAGACTATTTTGAATAAATAAACTTAAAGTTATCAGAACAAACAGGAGCTTTCTATTTTAGCTCAGTCTTGTTTATTTTGGACTTCACCTTGTATACCCTTAATAATTTTAAAATATTTATTCATATTAAAAATAAATGCAATATTACTTGTGCTAATAAATACGTAATTAATTCTATTCATTTATTTCTATCTATCACTTTCATCAAATTTTCACATTTGGCAAAATCAGCATTAGAATGGCACAAATTGCCAAATGAGATACCTTAACGGTCAAAAAGTTCTATACGGAAAATAAAGAGGGAAAAAGCTCAATCGATTCATAAGGGTTACATTTTCCTATCACTTCCCAACACTCAAAATTATTACTTTTTACTTGGTAAAAAATTTATGAAAAAACAAAATTATGATGATTAATTTTACGCTACCTTGTATAATATATTCAAGCAGTTCGCGCAATTAAAAGGCCTCGCGATCTTGCAGTCGCCACACTTTCGCTTAGCTAAATCGCACAGGCTATAGGTAACCAAATGAACGTCCATCTAGCGCACGGGGAAATCGCATCTCAAAACGGACCTGCTTAGTCAGCTCGACAGCAGCAAGATATCCTATAATGTATTTGTCTTTCTAGAAATTTAGTAGCAAGATATCCACTAATGTACTTACCACTGACCTATGACCCTTAAAAGCTTGATAACCAATCATCCAGGAAAATAAATTGTCTACTATTCTTATACCACAAATACACCTATTTTTATATGCATAACAATTAATTATTATGCCTTTGTGGTTTCTTATTATTAACAACACTCCATTCCTTCCATTTTCTTTCTCATGGATTCTGCATTGCCAAATATTTCCATTTCGGTAGTTTTTGCTTAGTAGGATGAATCGCTGTGCCACTAAAAACAATCAACAGCGTCAAGCTTCGTTTGTGTGCATACGACTTCCTATTTTCCGCACCATTTGTCACAATGTCGCCGTATTTCAAATACATTTTTCAAAGTTATGACTGAGTGTTTGTTGTTAGGAATTCTCAGCTTTCGCTTAGCTTTCATCACTGCAGAATTTGTTAGACTGTTGTTGACAGCTATGGAATTATATTTTATGTTATTTTCTTGCAAGGCTTACACTGTGTGACCAAAAATAAAAAACTGCACGAACTTTTATGGTAACTTAGCAGTAGTTGTGGGTTAAGTAAAAGAAAGAAAAATGCTGTGGCATAAATTTCTTATGCGTTCCAATAGTGATCCTAATCGGGACTCAGGCTGCAACTAAAAGTGCGAGCAAAAAAAGAAACACACACATTAGAAGTAATGCTCGCATAGTTTTTTCTTTTGGTAAAAAATAAAGCCTATAAAATGGCTTTATTAACTTGATGTCTAAGGATATAATGTTTGTAACTTTAAAACCGCATGAGACGAATTTTTTTATGAAGCGATATTAATAATACTATTATTCTTCTTCTTTGCTCTTGCCCCCTTTTACTTGGAGTCAGCTCTCCTAGTTCGTAATCGCCAAATTTTTCAATTCTTGCTCGTCTCGGTGATTAAATTCGCACGTTTGGCGTCGTTTTCGATCTATGTTGGGATCTTCTTGGCTTCCTCGGCGCTGTTACGATGATTAGGACTTTTTTTGACTAGCTCTTTTTGCTCAATCGGCGCGATTTTAAGACTTCCTCGAACGTATCGGTTTGGTACTTTGTCCAATGTTGTGACCCATGTTGATCATCTCAGCATTTTCATTCCTCCTGTTTGAAGTTCGCTTTCGTGGAGTTTTTCTAGTGCCCAGCATTCGGCTCCATATAACAGGGTCTAACGCACAGTATTTTTTCGATTTTGCCTTTTAGATGGAGCGGCATCCTTCCCTTTCGCTTTGCTTCTTTATAGGCAGAACTCATATCAATATCATCGGCACGCAACAAGAACAATTATTTAATAAGCTCAAAAAGTAACAGCAACAATTTTTCAATAAGTTAATAAATTATGTCTGAGCGATTAAGTTCTGCGGCTCGCACAATCTTTGTCAGCCAGAAGTCACACGACAGCGAAACGGCTGTCTGAAACCTCGTTTGCTGATTTGCTCGTTTGCTCGCTTCTGATATTCAACTGCTGGTGCTCAACATCATTTTGAACAGCCGTATTAGTTTTGCGGGGATACCAAATTCAGGCATCACGGCATATAGGCAACACCTTTTCGTGTCGCTTTCGAAAGCGGCTTTAAATTGTCTAATAGTTGGTGTGTGTCGATTCTCCTTTCATGCGTCTTTTACAAGACTTTTCAAAGCCTTCCGGAACGAAGGGAGTATACGATTTTAAACGATATCCGAAAAGGGACCGTGCTTGTACATTTCGTTTATAGTTTGGACTGGCCTCAAGGACTTTTTGTTTTTAAATTTAGCGATTCTACGCCCTACTTATATGCCCTCTTTAGTTTTAAAAAGTTTGGGAAAATATACCCCTCTTGTTTCTAAGTTTTCTGATGTTGTATCTTCAAAAAATTGCAAGAAATACAATTCCCACTTCTTGACTGGCGTCGATGAGAAATTAATACACTTATTGCTTGTCTTTTTAAGCCCCTTAACCCTCTATTAGGCGCATGGGCTTTACTCACTCGGTTAGGCGCGTGGACTACGTTCGTTGTCCAACTTATTTTTCTGTTGTAATATTTTATAAAAACAATTTTTTTTTTTTGCTGATAAATGTGTATTTATATTATTTTAAACGCCTAAAATATATTTACACTTACTTTTACTTAGCTTTCCTTGAAATAAAAACAGTCAATTCATGCTCTTTTGAGTTGTTTAATGGCAAGTTTTTAAAATGTTTGCAGAATTAAAGTGTTTAATAAGAAAAATCAATCAAATTAATTCTTATAACAATAAACTAAACTTATATCTAATACAAAACTGACCAGTAAAAAAATATAAGGGTATACAAACGAGTAAACATAGTTGAAATATAGAGCATATTTCATTCTGCCAAACTGGCGGTGCAGACATATCTCATATGTTCTTTGCATGCATATTTACTACATTTTTGGCAAATTTTTCTGGTGGATTTATTACGAATCCTTGAGCAAATATAGCATCGTCGAATACAATTTACCTCGGGTTGTGGAGGCGGTCTTCTAAACCAAGTAAGTGCCGGGCTCGGCTCCGCACTTCTTTTGACACGTTTGGAATGGTTGATCGTTCTTCAATTTGAGGTGTTGTTAGCTTTCAAGTGATCATTTCAATAAAATCAGATCTTAAAACTTTTTTTCATCTTAATTGTCATCTGATTTTCTATCTGCGTAGGCTTCTGGCTCTATAATAGCTTCTTCTTCAGCCGAAGAAAGTTCTTGTTCAGAGTCTGTTTGATGATCGCTACTTTCTACGGCGTTGTCCTCTAGTTCATCTTAATCTGCTGCATCTATTGAACCTTCCTCTTCGCTAGAAAGCTCATCTAACCATTTCAACCAACAGCAGGATCTGTGCTGTTCCAAACTATTTTTTTTGGCATCAGACATTTCAATCTCTATATAAAACAAAAATACTACTTTCTGTACTGAAATATTTGTTGCAGTAAATAGTCCCTAATTATGAAAATACTAAGATTTAAAAATAATTCTACTTTTGGAATAATATAACTTACCTAGGTGTTCCTACAGATAAACTTTTAAATTGTGCACTCTGTAAAAAATGTTACGTAATTAGGCGCGGGGATTACAATTGTAGTCCACTCGTATTTAACTTCAAATAAATGGCCTAACCGTGGGTCTACCCTTTTAATTTCGCACTAAATTAGTAGTTCTGCATATTATAGACAGATATTGAAACGGGAATTGACATCTGCAAGATAAGTTTAAATTGGCTACTGATTAAAGGTGGGTGGATTACATATGTAATCCACGCGCCTAATGGAGGGTTAACATGTTCCAGATTTTTTTTTTTGAGCCGCATAAAGTGCGTGTTCCATGCTTGCAGAAACTATTTCCCAATTTTGTGTATTCATACTGTTAATAGCGTGCTTTGAATATCAGTATAAACATGTAAGCTATGTAGCTTATTTAATATATAATACATATATACTGTGGGCAAAAAGTAAGGTGAATTTATTTGTCAAACTTCGCGGGATTAAAATTTGGCTCTAGTTATTTTTTTCATGAGCTGGCAGCACTGTTTATAACATCTGGGCCAACTTTCATGGGAATGTCATTATCAGTAATATAATATATTTACGCTTGTGTTTACCAAACGACCAAGAGTGCATTTTTCGACTTTTACAATGTCTGATTTGATTGAGCAGAGAAGTGCTATCAAATTTTGTTTGCGGAATGAAATTTCGGCTGCGGAAACGTTTAGCATGTTGCAGAAGGCATTTGGTGATTCGACCATGTCGCAGAAAAATGTTTATAAGTGGTACAAAGACTTCAAAGAGGGTCGAGAACGTGTTGATGACTTGGAGCGCTCCGGACGACCACCGACGTCAACAGATGACCAACACGTCAATAAAGTGAAGGAGTTAGTGCTCAAAAATCGTCGGTTGACTGTTAAACACCTCACTGATATGCTCGGAATATCAGAAGGATCTGTGAAAACCATTTTGAAAGACCATTTGGGCCTACGAAAAGTCAAATCTCGTTTGGTCAAGCGAATATCGTGCTAAAGGCGAGGCCGGACCGAAAAGAGCACGTCAAAGTCGTTCAAAAATAAAGGTCATGATGACAGTTTTTTTCGATTTTCGTGGTGTGGTGCACTATGAATTCCTTCCACCTGGCCAAACTGTTAATAAGGAATATTATTTGAGCGTTATGCATCGTTTACGTGAAGCAATTCGTCTAAAAAGACCAGAATTATGGGCCAACAACTCTTGGTTTTTGCATCACGATAATGCACCGTCTCACACTGCACTCGTTCTTCGTGACCATTTCGCCAAAAATTCCACGCATATCGTTCCGCAACCACCGTATTCACCTGATTTGGCTCCGTGTGACTTCTGGCTATTCCCAAAACTCAAGATATCACTCCGGGGAACGCGTTTCGAGTCGATTGAGGATATAAAAGCTGAATCGAAGACGGTGCTGATGGCTATACCGGAAATTGACTATTTGGCATGTTTCGGGGATTGGAAAAATCGTTGGCATAAGTGTATTTCATCGTGAGGGGATTATTTTGAAGGGGATGAAATTGATTTACAAGAATAAATAAAAATTTTTCATTTTACAACCAAATTCACTTTACTTTTTGCCCCACGGCAAATAATTGGCGTTTACACCCTTTATTAGGTGTTTTGCCGAGAGCTCCTTCGCCTATTTCTAATGAGCGTCTAATTGTTTTCACACAAATGGAGGGACCTATATGCTGCCTTGGAACGGCATATGCATTCTTATGAGAAGCTTGTTCGTGGCGGTAATACACTCGGGGGTATATCATTGCCTGCCGAGGATCAACACTATTAGAAAATTACTCTTTGTATCATTTGGTGTTTCATGCCCGGAAACTCGAATCAGTGGTAATCACACACCAGCCCACACATGCATGTAATACCACATAACATTTCTCATTGTGACTTATTTCTCGCACTTAAATTGTGGTTTGAGCCTTAGTGCATTAAAAGACTTCTTCTAGAAATTTATGCAAAATATTTTTGTAGAGCATTTTATTCCTTTTAGAACTCTTTTCTGAGTATTTTTAGTAATTTCCCGCAAAAAAGGTCAAAAGACCCATCTGCTGGGAGGATTATTTCTGTTCAAACAAGAGCTGAACACATCATCTAAAAAGAAATGCATATGTAAACTTCTCAATTACCGTTAGACACATATATATTTTTTGTCTCCTCTTCCCAAATCCATTGCCGGAACCTTGTTATTTCGGAAACAGTTTGATTTTGTGATACATTTTTACAATCGAAAGCAGGAAAAAATAAAAAAAGGTCTACTCGTATACTATCGATAGTCCCACTGATATTTTTGCTGCTCTACTTTTCATCATTTCATGAAAATCTGCTCTGTCTCCTACTGCTATAAAATTTACATATTCACATTTATGCAACTGAATTTTTTCAGATGAGAGACAATAAATACCCTGAAAATACCGAGATTTGCTCATTTGAAATAACTCCTCATGGGGCAAAGTCGTGAGAAACCAATTTCTCCTTATCCAGGAGAGTATTTCAGTCAAATATTAAAAGTTTTTATTTTTATTTATAAATGTTTTTTTATTAACAAATTACAAACATTTTTAAGCTTATTTCGAAAATCCACGTAGTTATGGCCTTTTAAATGTAAATTGTTATCTTAAGCATAACAAACAGTATTAATTACAAGTATATGGTCATTTCATTAAGTAGGTAGCTGTATGTATGTATGTATGTGCTCGCATTTGTGAGAGTTGCAGGGCACTCATTGAGCTGACTGTTGAGCGCGTAAAACATCTGTAGCATAAATAAACAATAAGCATACGTGTATGCTTAGGTATGTGTAGCGGTAAATACAACTTCGTATTATTCGTATGTATGTATGTATATAAATTATTGTCATAAAAAAATAGTATGTTTTATTTTCTTTTTCTCTCTTCGAGACAATAGGAACTTAATGAACCATTCGCATGAATATGAACTTATGAATGAAATTTTGCAAATGTTTGTATGTCATCATGAATGTGTATAAAATGTGTGTAAAACACTAAAGCACTAACAGACACAAAAATATATGTAAAGTTATATATGTATGTACATCTGTCTTACCTAGAATTTTATCAGTTTTTAGCATTACTGCGTTTTTAAAACTTTAACCATTTATTGTATTAAAAATAGATGAGGGTAAGTTCCATGCAAGGAAAACCTGAATTTGTGCACCAAATTTCTTGTTCAGAGCTGGTAATAAATATTTTACACAATTTACCCAACAGTGGGTATGGTAGCGCGCATTTTTCACAATTGTTAATTATTAATTTATTTTTTTTTTTTTCAATTAAATTTTTAATTTATTTTCTTGGGTTCATTATTTGTGCCACATGTGAGTAATTTTGCTTTATTTCTAACAGAGAAATATTTTTTTTCATTTTTTTGAAAATTATCATTGCAGACATACGCAAGGTGCTTGTGGGTTTTTACCGATTTCGCTCATGTCGAATTTTGCGCCACCTTGTGATATCAAAATATATGTAAATATGTATTTCAATTTGTATTTGTATTATTGTATTATTATAGGTCATATAAATAAGTCTTCCCATAAGGTGATTAATTTTGCGCCACTTTGTATATATGTTTACATCTTACTCGATTCTTTTATACTGTTGCGTGCAACCGTTATGTGAACAAAATTATAAAAACTTTGTGCACAAGAGCGCGGGGGTTACAAAACAGATATTTTTGCACACCAAGCTCTTCAATTGCGTAAACACTCGCTTTGGTGAAGTTAGCTGGCTTCTACCAAGTTGCGACTCGACATCGTTTAACCTTTTTTCTAGGGCACCATGGACGATCAAATACGGCGACATCATGACAACAAATCAAGTTCTTAAATCAGATAATGTTCACCGAAATGATGGCTGAAGCCATCGAAAATGTGCTCCAAACTTTAGTTGATAGGATTGGCTACTTCAATCAGTGAGTTGACTTTAATGCGATTCTCTACTATTTCAAATGTACTGTATCATTTCATTCATCATTCTTCATTCTTTATACTTTTATAATCAAGAAAATTTAGAATAATTTTGAAAAGTTGCAATATTACTTCTTTAACATAGCATTAAACGCCTTTTATTCGCTTTTACTTATACGAATAACAATAATAATAATAATAATTGGCAATTACACCCTTTACTGGGAGTTTGGCCGAGCTCCTCCCCTTATTTGTGGTGTGCGTCTTGATGTTTTTCCACCCAAATGAATGAGACCATAGTTTGATGCCACCTCCGAATAGCAGCTGGTTTTTCTATGAGGAACTTTCCCCCGGCAGAAATACATTAGGAGGTTTCCTATTGCCTGTCGAGGGGCGACCGCTATTAGAAAAAACTGTTCTACCATTTGGTGTTTCATGCCCAGAGCTTTGAACCAGTGCACGTCCGAATCACGGCACGCCTTTAAGCTACGGCGGCCGCTTTTCTTGGGAGGTGAATATCTCATAGTTTAGGATGCCTAATTTATAAAGCGATTTGCAATTTTTGGATTTCTTCATAAGAGTGAAAATGCTGATCAGCCATAGCCATAAGTACGGCATTGCATTCCAATCGGCTCTCTTTGATAGTTTCTTCTTCTTATTTTTCTCCTCTTTTTTTCATTGGCGCGACAAAGGCTTTAGCAAGTTTGGCCCAGTTCATTTCTGTGCGTCACTTCTTTCTTGTGCTAACCGGTGGTGGTCCTTCTCTGCAATCACTAGCAGGTACCACATCGAATACTCTCAGAAATGAAGCGCGATGGTGTCATTCTGTTTTAATTATTTATTGTATAATAAATCACACAAACTTGGTTCCACCAAATACGGAGCATAACCTTGACGCACCTTTGCCGGTATTCGATAAGAAAATCACCTCACTTGAAGTTTCATATCAGAAAACGTGTCGTTTCTCACTAATTAGTATTCTCTCGACGTAAGTATTAAAGAGCATTTGATGAGTCTCAGCTGCAGTTTTTTTTGGATGGAAGCAGAAAATCAAAACCTCCAGCAAATGGCTAGAATTTGGCACAAAAAGTGGCAATGGAGTGACGAAAAATAAATTCATGAAGTAGCACAAATTCACTAATCCGATATTATGGTAATATTCACAGATTTCCAGGCTTGCGAATTATTTCGGACTTCACATTTGTCTATTTCGACTAGCGCCTACGCCTGTTGCCATCTACCCAAAAACGCCGAAATCAAGCAAAGTACACCAAAATCAATTAAAATCTGAAAGTTCCTCTAAAGTCAAGATATCGATTTGTCTGCACCGTTAGATGGAATAATATTTTAATGCATGTTTGTTTTCGAGCAAAGTACAGTCTTCACTTGAATTATCAGCAACCCTTCTGTTACTATGTAGATCAAATACGGTTGCTGTAGTAACCATTTTTTCGATAAAATTGATTGCCTCTAATCAAATGAACCGGACTGTACGATAGGATCGTAGACTGAAGAAAAGTATAACCCAATTATGCCCAATTGAGGCAATAGCAAAAGTTTTGACCCAAAATGCATGCAGTAGTTTGTTCAGGTTTTCCCTGCGAGGTACTTACTATTCGATTTTTATAGGTTTTTATAAATAATATACAGCCTTAATCTTAAATGTAATAGCACAACCTGTAACGTACTTAACATATACATAAGTACCGTTAATTGCTTAAACTAATTGTTGTAAAACTAGCGAAAATAGTTCCATTTGTATTCTCACAAACCATCTGCATATGTATGAATGTATGTATGTACGTGTATATACGAAAAGTCTGTATAATATAATCAGCTTGAAAATAGTTTATAAAAGGCAGTTAAAGGTTAATCTGTATTTTTGTATAAAAAACTTCTGGAAATATGGTAATACTACATATCTATGCTATTGTATTTGTAAGTATGTAGAAAAAATAAAAACATAGAAACTCTCGGGTTGGTTGCACATATTGATTTAGTATAAGTAAGTGTAAATAGTATTTTTTAATACATACGCACATGTTGCTATATTTGCTTACTTGGAGCTATGTATTTGTATGACAAGTGTGTACACACCTTATAAGCAATTCTAAATATATACCTATTTATGTTTTTTGATCTTATATAAAAATTTTAGCAGCTTTGCTTACATATCTAGCCCTTACAAAAGTTCGACTATGAAGGTACAGTAAAATTTTCTACTGATTCTGCGTTTATATATTGATAATAAAAATGCGCCCATGTGACTTTGAGAAATCTTAGGCTGAGCTTATTTGAGTTACATTTTAAAGGTAATATAAAAAGCTTAATGTCTGGTATTTTAAATCCTACTCTAGCAAATGGATCTTCATAGCATGAAGCGGGTTTTTCAAAAGAAACAATCGAGATTTGTTCGGTCAATGTGGTGATGCTGTTCAAATAATATCTGCCAAATTGCTTGTGCAGGATGATTATCACAAATCACAATGGAAGGTTTTAGAGTTAAGCAAACGTATTTAAGAAATCAGTGCATCTGTGTAGAAAAGCTGCGCGCATTACACGATTTTCCTTCCTACCACGTCCGAGTCGACTGTGCACGGTTTAGTTTACGCCGAAACCTTTAATAAATCACTATATAACTATATATATACAGGGTGCATACGGTGGTTGAGGACATGCATATATGTGGCTATAACTTCGCGAAACCATTATTTTTCTTTTGCTCTTTTTCACATAAGTCATGGAAGACTACAACGAAGAAAAATGCAGTTATCGTCGCTATCTGCGCAAATCACACCGATTTAGAAATCTCTCTCTGGCTGGCTGTAGATACATGCCTATTGGAGGTCTCATAATAGTATCAAAAGGGCGCTTTAAGTGCCACTTGTGGAGTGCCAGACTGGCGCTTCAACCATTTCACCTAACTAGAAATCTCTAATTTTCTGAAACACGTCTGCCCGTTCCTTCATTCTTAAGTTCACCGGAAATTGGAAGCATCAGGCGGCGATGCAGAATCTGTTGCAAAACGCAAAACATATAAGGAACGTTCTGACACTATCCGATCTGCAGAATTTATTCAGCAATTGCAAGTGATCAACGATGAGACGCATTCAAAATCAATGGGTGAGGCAGGGAGCTTAATATTTTTGAGAGTCTTATCGGTCGAGCTGTCCAGTTGAACATATCCAGTATAAAGCCTACCTTATGCGCAGAAGGCAGTTTAGGTAGAAGCAAACACGAGAACGGCAAATTATGCAACTGCCGACCCTGAGTGCCTGAGATGTTATGGTTTTTTTATGACGCAAAAAATTTGGCCGAGACCAAAAGACCAACCGCATAAATGACAGACGGCTCTTTTCCAAACCTACAAAGGCTTCTGTGATTATGCACATGAAGTTTTCAGTCACTGGAATGGTTATAGATGTTGTGAGCAACAAAGAACATTTCATGACACCACACTTCTTTACACAAGGAATTTCAATGAATTCTGCTGCATACATCGAGATTCTAGCGGCAGTACTGAAACCTTAGTTTGATGGTGTCCGCGGTGACAGCCAGTATATCTTTCAGCAAGACTCTGCTCCTTCCCACAAAGCGGTGGGGACAAAAGACGGAAGGGCTGAAAGTTTCCACCACCACATAACACCGAACTTATGGCGTCATAACATCATTTCTTCTCTGCAGACTTAAATTAATACCGTTATAGTCAATATGAATAAGCAGTATTTGATTCAGGCATGCAATCGTTTCCGGACCCGGAACAAGGAGAATTGCACCGGTAATTTTATTGAATGATTTTATAGACATATAATAATGTTTCATAATTTTTTTTTTTAATAAAAGCTAAATAGTTGTACTTTCAAGTTGTCCTCAATTACCTCATTCTATGTTTCTTTACTACTACTTGAATTAATTCCTACTTAATTAACAGGTGGTCCCGATAAAGCGGGTATGCTCTACTTTCCCCATAACCACCTCAGTTGTATCCGAAGACCTTAGCTATTTGTTCTTTTTATCAATTTTACAATATTTGTAGTTGGTTCTCGTTTTCAAGATTCTTGCTCTACGCACTCTACGCAGATGACTTGAAAGTTGCTGAAGATGCTTCAGCATGTTTTACTAAACTAACTTTAACTCGTGTCTTAATATTAATAGGTTGTATCATCTAGCATTTCCCAAAAGCACTAATGAATTGCGCACGTCCTATAGCATCGCCAGTATTGCCCTTCAGAAGGTTCTAAAAGTGTATGAAATGAAAGGCCTAGTTTTCATATTTGATTTGCAGTTATCGTTTAATAGTCCCATCAACCTTATCATAACTAAATCTTGCGGGGCTCTAAGTCCTGGAATAGAATTGCAACGGGCCAGTGGGCAACGGACTGACGGCCGATGATCAGCTGATAAACTTCCGTCGGAAAATGCGGTCAGTTAAACACAACTGCGACGGGGACGAAAAACACTATTGCGACGGGCCGGTTTTCAACTGACTGTGGTTACATTCAAATTAATTTTGTAGTGAAATCTTTTCGTTTGCTATATTTCTGAAGCAATTCGTTGAAACTCATTATTACAAAAAACTTCTTTCTAACTTATTGATAATGAAACCATGCAATTTTTTGTGTAGATCGAATATTATTTGCTTTTTATTTGCCTGTGGTTGCTTTTGAACAAATAAATTGTCATCATGTAATCGAAAAAGTAACACTGAGACCTCAATCCGTAAGAGAAAATAGAAATATGAAAGAAGAATCTAATTATTTTGCCACCGTAAAAATAACCACCGGCAAGAAATCTGTCCCTGCCGCAATTCTGCGCAATTTCATGCTGTTAAATGTGTTCTAATTTTGACATCAAGTACCCGTTAGCCCGTTACCCGCTGTTCACTGCAATTTTGTTCAAGGCGTAAGTTTCCTGCGTCGAAATAGTACAAAATTTTTAGATACTTATGACTTAAGGCCCTCCTTCGCCTTATTTGAAATGATGCTTTTGGAGTGTTTCTTTAAAAGAGTGCAAAACGGAGACGAAAAGAGATTTTTTATGGTTTAAATACTTTATTTCTTTATCCATTGTTAAAAAATAAAAGTTTTTTTTTTGTCGTACCTGGTTTGTTCAAAAAGTTGTCAGCCTTCAAAACATGGTATTCGATCATTCGGAAAAAAAACTTTTAGTATTTTTTTTCGGACCTTAAAAGTCAAAAAAAGAATAGAAGTTAAAAAACTGTAAAAAACCTTTTAGTATTTTTTTCGGACCTTTAAAGTAAAAAAAACGTTAAAAAGCTGTTTTTTATCTTTTATCTTCCGCCATTTTATCAATTTTTTTTCTTTTCTAAAGGTCGTAATTCACGCGTTGTTCGGAAAAAAATATTTTAGTTCTTTTTCGAACCTTTAAAGTAGAACAAAAATTAAAAAACTGTTTTTCATCTTTTAACGCCCGCCATTTCCTCAATTTTTTTCATTTTTAAAGATTGTAGTTCACACGATAACGACATTCATACTGCACAAGAACCTTTTTGTCTTTTTAATTTCAGACACCTGCGAGTCCCGGAATCCGTGTCACCAGCGACAGACCTTTTTTTTGCAGGCCATGTTTTAAAGGCTGACAAGTTTTTGAACGAACCTCGTATGGCTAAAAAAAATTGTGGTTTCTAACAATGGATCAGAAAATAAAATATTCAATATTTTTGTATCCGTTTTACACGCTTTCAAAAAAACATCCATCTTCCAAACAACACCATTTCAAATGAGGCGAGGGCCGTCTTTTGTTTAAGCTAAGTTTCAAAGTGCTGCATTTTTTTGGCCCTTATCAAAAATTTTCAATTGCTGGAATCGTCCGTACTCAAAAGATCTTCCATAAATATGTCCTTAGTTTCATTAAGTTTTCTGTTGAAATCCCTCCCTAAAAATCCAGTCTCCTTTTAATTAACTTAAAGTCACTTGAAAGAAGACGAACCATCTCTCTCTGTCTTTTGTTTTTGGCCTGACTAATGGCGACATTTATTGTCCCTCCATTCATTGCTCCAACTGGGACTCTTCATTCTTTCATTACCCCTTTTATACCTAGAACTTTATTACGAATTATGCAATGTAGGCTCCAGTAGCGCGCTCGCCTCGAGAACTAAACGAGATTTCGAATTATATTACATTTGATTTTTCTTTGTGAAAAACGTGCTTTTTGTAGTATTAAACTCAATACTATTTTAGAACTTTCCTCAAAAGGTTTCAACCTAGAATTTGTGTAGTTTACTGGTTTTGCCAATAAAACAAGCAAACAGACTTAAACTAACCAACAAATTAACAACTTGTAAATTCACTCATAATTCGTTATGTGGAAGCATTTGAGAGTACATTTTGATATATAGGCTGAAGACTTTTGATAACGGCACTCTAACAGTCTACTTTACATATAATATATTAAGAACTTCTTACATTAGAACTTATACCGTGTACTTTTGGTAATAGAGGTAAATGTTTTTAGGCGTAAATTTATCTGCAACTTTGCCGTACGATCTCCTCTCGCCAAGTTATTCAAGCTTTAAGTTGACCAATGGACACAAAAAATGCTAAGGCCGAAGTGCAAGCCTACATTTTATTCATTCATGCATTCAAGTTGGCAAATCGCAGCATTGCTTTGTCGGCTTGACTTGCGGTGCTCAAAGGAATCATTTTTAAGTGATCAACTTTCTTTCCATTGATGATGTTAATTGTACATTAAAGTAGAAGAAGAATTCACGTATCCAAATTTCGCTTTCTTTGCATCCGCCATTTGCAAGGTTTCTTCATATTGTCTATGGCGCTTTTTAATACTAAAAATTTTCCAAGCAGAGAGATTTTCATTTCGTTTTTCTTTCTTTGTTTGTTTTGTTAAAACGAGGTTCCTTATATCGCAGTTGCACTGCACTAGGCTACACTAAGTTTCATGATTTCGTCTTATGTCTCTATGTATGTGTGATATGTACAAATGTGTATGCAAATTAAATTAAAAATGGCAATTGCCGCCAAGCTAAGCTTGCGGATAGTTACGCTATTATTGTACCATAGTTACAGCTGAGGACTTTTTCACCATACGAATATTTCTCATCCATACTCAAATATTCCCATCAAAATTCTGTCTGTTGCAGTGTCTCTAGAGAGGATTTCTTAATAAGTCTCGCCTGTGAAGAATCTGAACTCTCGCTGATGCGATGCATTAACAGCGGCGACATGATACTATAGCCATCGGGCGTTGTACCCGAGCAAGCGTCCAAACACATCGTTTTATTGGTATTTGTATTGTTATTATTCATAATAAGCGGCGTTAAGTTGGACTTTAACGTGTAGCTTGTGGGTATTTCAATATTTGTATGTTTCGGCCCATCGGTGCTATCAATTAAATCATTCGAGCAATCAAAATGATTCATGGCTGATGTTTGTGCCAAAATGTCGAGCGTAGAGTCTTGCTTGTTTGGTGAACACTTACGCGGCTTGGGCAACAGCTTAAGCTCATCACTTTCGGTTTCTGGCATCTCCACCGAGGCACTGGGGAAATCCAAGCATGGCATCAATAAACGCGGATAATTGGAAATGTAATCAACCACCTCGGCAGCCGTAGGACGTTTCTTTGACTCTTGACTCCAACACGCTTTAATCAAGCCCTCTAAAGGTGGCTTAACACCAGCCGGTATTTGCATCGTTTTGCCGCTTTTAATGAATTCGAATGCTTGATTATTGGTGAGACCTTGATAGGGGAAAGAGCCAAAAGTGATTATCTCATATAAGACCACACCAAACGCCCATACATCCGAGGATGGCGTGAACATGCCAAGCGCCAGTGATTCAGGCGCCATCCAGCGCACAGGCAACATTCCCTTTCGGTTGAAGCGATAGTAATCACTTTCGTAAGTAGAGCGAGCCATGCCGAAATCACCGAGTTTAACCACGCGCTGCGCATCTACCAGACAATTGCGGCATGCCAAATCGCGGTGCACATACTTTTGTCTAGCCAGATATGAGAGCCCACGTGCCACATCCATTGCATACATCGTTAAACGTTTCGAAGAGATGTCTGAGTCTTCGGAAACTTTTTCATTCAACAAATGGCGGCGCGCAAGCAGATATGTCTTCAAATCGCCATACAGCATGAACTCCATGATTGTGTAAATTGGCTCCGTTTGCAAACAAACACCTAACATTTTGACGATGTTCTTGTGATTGAAACGTTTCATCGCCTCAGCCTCGGATAGGAAATCCAATCGATCTTCTGTAGAGGCACCCGCCTTCAGCGTTTTGACAGCTACTGCACTCCAGCCGCTAGCACCAATCTGCGCCTCTCCGCCATATACTGTGCCGAATGCGCCTTCACCCAACCGACGATTTAGTACCACGTTTTCTTTGGGTACTTCCCATTTGTCGAGTGTGTTCCCCTTGTTGCGAGATGGTGAAAGTAAGTCAATTCCAAAATTTTTCATTATCTTTGCTGACTGTTTGAGTTTCTTATCATAAAGTTTCTTCCAGAAAAGGAACGAAGTCAGCGATACAATCACCACTACTAAAAGACACATAATCGTCGTAAAAGTGAAAGCAGCGCTGGAACAATCCTTGTTTAGGAATTTCGCTAAAGCGGCAAAACTACAATCGTAGGTACCATCCGTAGGTCGCTGCCCGCCAGAAAACCACACCACCTTGCTCTCCATTAAACTCAATTGACCGCCTTCGGTGCGCATGTTCTTGTTCGCGCCTACCACTCTTGGCTTAAACTTGCCTACGTTATTAAATTGCATCTGCCGCCACTGCACTATATCTATGTTTGTAATACGCGAGCCACCTTGACCAAATTGTATTGGCCCGGAAAGGCCAGTGAAGTTCGTCTGCCATATAAGCTCCACAAAGCGCGTGACTACATTGCCAGAACGCAGGCTATTCACAGCATCATCGTTCTCCTCCAAAAGTCTGGCAGCGGCATGGGCGTAAGCCCAAACAGCATCGTAAGCGAACCCAGTGTAGTTGGAGAGTGAAGTATTGTTTTCGGAATGCAACTTCAGCCACTCTCCCACAGTTATATTTTCCTGCATAATCGCATCAGGATCGCCAAATGGTGTGTGCATTATGCTGAAATGACCTTCCGAGGCCTAGAAAAATTACTTAAAAATTATGAAAATTTGGAAATTTTACTACACATTGCAGCTTCGTACCTTTTGCAGCTGCTCAGTTGTGCAGTTATGATTGGTATCCAGCGTGTTCCAGTCTTTAGATATCCAAGAAGGCAAAAACCACACGTAGCCCTCATAAGCAGTCATCTACGGAGGAAAATATAAATATCAGGTCGAGGCAATAATAGGGTAAGTGAGGATTTTTTTTTGTTAATATTTTATTAAAAATAAACCCAGTCAATAAAAATCTACGAGTATTTGACTTAAATGTATAAATCAAAAATAGTTGGGGCGTACACTTCTGTTAAGTGTTTTTCTGAGCTCCTCTTCGTATTTGTGGTGTGCGTCTTAATATTTTCCACAAAAGGAGGAACGTGCAGTTTTAAACCAACTCTGAACGGCAAATGGTTTTTATGAGACAGAAAAACTTTGGAAGATTTGCCAAATCCCGCCAAAGGGGCGACCGCTTTTAGAAAAAACTTGTTCTATTATGATTGTTCTATTATGAATGCTCATTGCATTCCCAGTAAATATCATTCTAAATAATTTTGGATTACAGACATAAGTAATTGGCGCGTACCTCCTCTTATTTGTGGCGTGCGTCTCGAAGTTGTTCCACAAATGGAGGGACCTACAGATTCAAGCCGACTCCGAACGGCAGATAATTTTTTATTTTTATGAGGAACTTTTTCATGGCAGAAATATACTCGGAGGTTTGCCATTGCCTGCCGGGGGCGACCGTTATTAGAAAAAGCTTCTTTTTTTGTAATTAGAACTCTACCACACTTAGTTTACAGAAGGCCTTCAGTGGGTTCGCTACTTAACACTAAACATTTTTGAGGTCAATGGAATATTCTTCAGGCATTGAAAAATGTTGACCTCACATTTTACTTTTGATATTCGAGAGCAAAAAAAAAGAGTTTCTCTTTCTTCCAGTTCTTTGCAAAATCTACAGTTGTCGTTGTTTGCGATTCATATTTTGTGTGCGTGGGCCTCTAGCAAATAACTAGTTCTGGATTAAATTTACTTGTAGCAATTATTAAAAGAGATTTAAGATGCTGATCGGTTAATTTAGATCTGCAAACATTCGTTGTGTATTTCATCTTGGAAAACGTTTTCTCACACAAGTACGTAGTACCAAAAACAGAAAACAATCCACGAGCAAACTTATGCAAATTATCAAACTGTGCCAGTATAGTACATACCCATAGTAGCACTACTTGCCACTAGATTCCTGTTTGCTTATGTGTGCAGAAAAATTAAAATTGTTTTGGCCGTTTGAACAATCCGAAAAAATTATTATGAGCCTAGAGTATCAAAGTTGCGAGACCCCTGGCCCTAAGGCTTCAAAGTTTGAAACAGTTTGAAGTTTTACACCATCAATTGGGTATGAGGCCCGTGGCTGCTCGACTCGTTCCAAGAGAGTTGAATTTATTTGAAAAAATTCATCGGAAGAAGGTGGCTGAAGACATGCTTGAGCAAGTGAATTCGGATCCAACGATTATCCATCTCATCAGAAGAGGTGATGGGACGTGGGTATATGAGTTTGACATGCAAACCAGTCGACAGGCGGCTGAAAGGTTGAATGGCGCTATCTACATGAGCCGAGACCCAAAAAACCACGTCAAAGTCGATCAAAAGTGAAAGTCATGCTACTCGTTTCCTTTGATTATCATGGAGTTTTGCACTCGGATTTCGTTCCAAATGGTACTAGGGTAAATAAAGAATATTATTTGGAAGTTATGCGAAATTTGAGAGAGAATTTGGGGAAAGAAAACTCATGGATCTTTCTCCATGATAACGCACCATCTCACAAGCCTCATATTGTTAATACTTTTTTGACCAAAAACTCGACAAGTATCATCGAGCAACCACCGTATTCACCGAATTTAGCCCCTGTGACTTTTTCCTTTTCCGAAAACTTAAATTGCCACTCCACGGACGACGCTTTGAGTCGATAGAGGCCACTTAGGAGAATTCGCTGAAGGAGCTGAAGAATATCTCTTCAAAAGGTTTTAAAGGTGCTTTGATGACTGGACTAGTCGTTGGCATTGGTGTATTGCTTGGAATGGAGCCTATTTTGAAGGCGACAAAATAAATGTTGATGATTAAACAATTATCTTGCGTTTTATTGAAAAATTCCCGATATTTTTTTGACAGAATGTACCTAATTAACATAGGGCTTTTTCGAGTTGCAATCACAACGTGCAACGATTTTTTAAAGCACCACGTTCGGTGTGAAATTCTGGCAACTTTGGCAAAAGTAGCTGTCAAAAATTTAGCCATAGTTGCGCGCAAATTCTTTTAAATCGGCATTATCAAAATGTTGTTTGCACGATTACTTCATTCTTTTATTTGTCATTTTCAAAACTCTATTATAGCCAATATCGAAATTATTATGAAAAAAATTTATAGAAGACTCCATTATTTTTATTTACGCATACATCTTCACCTATATATATATGTTATGTCGAATAAGTGCCGAACATCAAAAAAGTATTAGCGTAGCATTTCCAAAAGGGTTGCAAACGTTTGGAAATGCTGCATTGATGCCGCTTTTATTACGTGCCTCCAACAAGCCCATATTCGTAGGGCTTGGAATTTATGACTCCAAAATGAATCATAGTTATGTTAGAAATATGTGTCTCAAGGAATGAAGAATTGCAAACAGCGGTATGACGCATACAAGTGGCATACACGACGCATACGAGTATATGACTCAAATTGTGGTCCGTATGTCAAGATCGTGCATTTTAAGTGTAACGGCACGTACAAAGCATTATTAAAATGTATATAATAGAGGTGTTTCTATGAAAAATCTTCAATTTTTAGAATTTCTTATGATAAAAAGTTTTAATGCAAGTATATTAACCAAAAGCGCACTCTAGACGAGTAGTCGTAAGCGAAGCCATTAAGAGTTATACAGGTGTACAAAACTAGTCCTATCTAAGCCAAAGAAGTCACATAGGAATTCGAAAAGAGGCATGGATATATAGAATATATACATACATAACTATATTAGAATATATAAGTATACATATACTCATACTGAAGGGGGTGGCCCAATACGGCCTGGCTTTGCTTCCTGTACTTGTTTTATTCATAACAATCAGTTGATTCGTAAAAACGAAGCGGAAATAGAGGTGAAACATATTGCGATTTTTTTTTAATATTAAACATGTACAAGCTAAGGTGGTGATCACAATGGCTTTGAACCTTTTTCTATTTTTATATATTTGGGCCAGGTAACAGCTGCACTAATTACCTTATTAATTGTAAAACCCAGTAGCCTGTATTTTCAAGAGTTTTAATTCTTTGCTGTTTTCGCATTCGTACACATTTCGTACACATTAATAATTTCCCAAGTAACGCTTCAGCCGATTCCAAGATCTTTACTACTACTCGAACTACAGAGGGTTCTTAATTTTTTTTACTACTGCTCAGAGCTACTAGCAATAACGAAAAATCTTCATCGTCGTCTACGGCTTCACTTCCTCTCTGTATCTAACATAAAATCCACAAATCAAGCTAAACCAAATGAAATTAAATGAAAGACGGGGGTGTTCAATTCCTAATATCAAAATCGCTGCAAATGGAACATTGAGCAATTTGAATCTTTGCCGTACTTCAAGCTCATCAAGCAAAACTGGCATTTGGTCTCATTTCATATATTTCAGTATTGTCCTATTGCAAGCCAGCCTGCATTGGGTCTGCACCTTCAGACTTATTTGGTATTTTTTAATGGTATTTGGTGTATGAATGTAGGCTTATATGATACTCACATTGCACCATAAACACGTGTTTAAGGTTTTCTGTTTATGAGCAACTGTCAAGTGTTCGGACTGGAGTGTTTCAGAAATTCAGAGTCAAGGCGGATCGCTTAAAGGTGGTGTTGGTAAATTAGCTGATTTGTTGTTTTCTTTCGCCGTGTCCATGTGGCTGTCAGCTCAGAATGAAACTAGGCGAATTCATTATATGTTTTCTAGTTTCCCAATACTTTGCTTTGACAATCTAAACATTGTTTTTGGTCTAGTGCCATCATCTTTAATAAATGCACCTTTTTCAGAGTTTTGTTTTTTTTTGCTTATTTGGCTTATTGGCTTTCTCTTCTCTTCATTCTGCTTAGTTATGTATACAAATGCTTTCTGTTCGCTACTCGTTCGGGCTCTACTCGCTTCACGACAAATGTGCATGTGAAATCAAAAACAAAGTTATCGAGCATGATTCGCAGCTAGCGAGTACGGTTATACCTCTTACAATTTATATTACTTACTAGTGCTGCCAGTATTTTTAGTGCTGCCAACTCTCTTTTCTGATATTAAGCGATCCGCCCTAAGGCTGTGTTCAAACACGACAACTTTTGTTGAGACAGCCCGTAACTTTTGGTAGAGGGATTGATGGGGAAAGAAGAGCGGTACCGCATTACTCGTGCTCGGACAATACACTTTATGTTCTTATTCTTCGCAATGACGTTGGTGACTGTAGACTAAAAATAAATGCAAACAAATCGTTTAGCCGCATCTAAACGCAGTCTTAGTAATACTTATTAAGTACTTCCAAGCAAATGCCATTTTTGGCAGTTCTTATTCAGTGTTGGCACGTATGTTTATTTGTCTTCATCTATTTGCCATTTACTAATAGATGGCGTATCGAGTGGCTTATATACATATGCGAGTGAACTGACAAAACAGTTAACCGTGCGGCCATTATGAGACCTCCAACAGGCAAATATCTACAGCCAGCCAGAGCTGTTTATGAAATAGAAAAGATCGATGGGATTTAGGTTGGCACACTGCCCCAGGCTATCGAAGAAATTGTCTAGCTGCCAAATCCGGACATTTACAAAGAAAGTGTCTTTTTTCGATCTCCTTCTCTGAAAGATCTCCACAGCTTCTGCAAGGCGAGTTTGAAAATTGAATGATGTGAAGTCCTCACGACTTTTTGAGACTCCGTCTATTGTACTGGGGCCACAGGGTTTTCAAAATAGCACAAGCAGAAATGAAGGTCCATATTTTCTGCGCTTTCTTGCACCCAAGTAATCAAGCTTTAGCACCAATAACAACGGTATGCCGAAGTTAAAAACATTGACAACTTAATTGGAGAAGGCCCAAAAAATAGCACTCCAGAGCAAGATCAGAAAATCATTGAAAGAAAGAAAGCTGAAATTCTCGTTGCGTTATGCTGGAACAGTTTTAAGGAAAAATAGTGTTAATGTATCCAAAGACACGATTCGAGGACGTATACGTGCAGAAAACCTCAAATTCCGAAGCACATTGAAAAAGCCGCGGCTCTCATTATCAGACATTGAAGAAAGACGTGCAAGGGCTAAAGCAAAGTCAGAACGGGATCGGGCAAATGCAATATTCACGGACGAATCTTCTTTCCGGACGAATAGTTGCATACACCGCTCCTGGTGTACTGCTGATAATCGACAACTTCAACGAACTACTAAGCATCCAGTTAAGGTTCATGTTTAGCGCTGTTTCTCCGAAAACCGATTTGGCGTTTATTAGTTTCAACGCTAAATTGAATGCAGTTGTTATAAAAAGATGTACTTAAAACCATTATTATCGTCAGCTGCAAAGATGTTTGAAAGAACTAGCTAACCTTGGATTTAACAAGACGGCAAGCATCGATGCCGAAGGTGTGTAGAGTGGAAACAGCAAAATGGAATTGCAATGTGGGACTAACCATCAGAGTCGCCTGATGCCAACCCAACGGTCATACAGTGCCTTGTAAGAATATTAAAAAAAAGAATAATCGCGAAATAAAATCATAAATCTCAAACCACAACTAAACTTTCCGCTAGAGAAGTAGTTACTGCCTAGCGGCTTCACTGAGCATTTAAGGATTAAGTAAACTTCAGAATAATTGAACTTTAAGAATTAACTTTACTTGACCTCAAACGAAATATGGTGAATTTTACAAGGTTTGGATGGTAAATTTACAAGGATAGCTCTCCTACTATGTTCAAAAAGAAAATTGTGAGAGAAACTTTGACTGCCACCTGACTTAGGAGATTCGACAGCCGAAGTCTGCACGATCATTTCACATGTATTCACACACTCATCCAATCAGTCCCTGTTCAGATAGCAACAAAGCAACATGAGCGAAAACTGGGTTAGTTTTTTTCGTATATTGCTAACACAATCTTATCGCCAGCCAAAAATTATTTCATACATATTGACACACTCGCCCAATCAGTCGTTCTTCAGGCGGCAACGAAGTGTCATTGGTCGATTTTTTCGTATATCACCAACACAATCTCCGTTTATTTGTAAACGCATCCCAAGTGACGTCAGCCCATCAGCTGAATCTGTCATATTCGATTAGAGCTGAATAAGGGTCTATTAAAGACAACACCTTTAACAATCTGTTCACTATATATCGAGTAAACTTACACCCAAATGGTAGGCCTCGCAAAGCGCCAGCTCAGCATTCCTGTTATGTATGTCCGCAATAATTATCTTGGCGTGCTTCTGTTTTAGGTCTAACAAATACTGAAAGAGAAAAATGGTATAGTTATTTTCACAGCACAGCACCACCGATTTTACATTGCTTACTTTATTCATTTCCGCAGCTTTTACATCACTCAGGAACTTTTTATTAGTAATCAATTCTAAATTGTGTTGCTTCATAGCCGTCTCCATATGCGATAAATACTCTGTGTACTTTTGTCCATCCTCCGTTAGCGCGGCCACCCGTTTCCAACCCATAGATTTCATTAGCTCTATGTACACATCTTCATACTGTCGATTGGAGCCAATAGTGCGAAAGAAATAGGGATAGGCACGCCGATCGGCAAACGAGGCACCTTCAGCCGAATAAGATATCACTGCCATATTTGTGTGCTTTGAAATGCCTGCGATAGGTTCGACTGTTTCGCTACAAGCCGGTCCAAGCACACCCAGCACGCGTGGTTCGGTGAAGTAGTGGATGAACACTTTCATGACCTCATCCGGTTTACATTGGCCGTCATGGATTTGCGCATCCAGATGATAATTTTGCAATAAATGGCTACGATTTACAGCTTCAACCGCTTGCCTTACAGCTTTCTCGAGATTCTGGTGACCGCGACTAAAATCAGTAAGCGGGAATATTCCACCAATGTATAATTTAATGGTTGACTTGGTGCTGATCCATTGTGTGTAAACGTCTTCGTTCGACTTCAACCATTTGCATGCTACCTGGTTATAGACATCCTCGATATCTCCGTCGTTTCTTTTCCAATGTTTACTCAATTGCAGATCGTGCAGCATATGATCGTGAATTTGAAATTCACGCAAAGTAGACACCAGACGTTCTTCGCTCCTACCCAAACGTTGATCGTAGTATTTAAGTACTGGCGTCAGCTCGTATTTGCATGCAGTTAACTGCAGTATAGACAAATCCTCACAACGCGGTAGTGTAATTTGATAAAAATGAATTTCGCCATCGATGACAATGGACGGGGTCCAGTGGAGTACTATGAAGCGTTTATCGAGGTACTCACCACTGGCATTGGACTGATACTTGGCGTACAAAAGCCGTATTGTTTCGCGAAAATCTACACCCAACCAGAGAATGTTAACATAACTGCTGGTATTTTGAATGTGGTGCATGACAAAGGTGGTATCAGGCTTATGCTCAGCAAGCAATGTAACACAGGATCTTCTAATGCAATTCGGACTTATGTACTCCTCGTAACTGATTGGGTTCAAAATAAATTTGAATTCTCCAACAAATTCCATATAGTTCAATAATAATACTCACGTTTTACCATGCCGCAGCTCGTCTAATAGTTCCTGAGATATCACGTAACGTCCATAGTCCACATGCGACTGATTGAGGAACACACTGTAGTGCAGGCTGTAAGCAGCCAGCTCCAGTGGCATTTCGACTTGACTTTTGGGCACAAACCAACCAAATCGCCCGGGCGTTATCGAAATGCCACCCTCAATGATGGTGTCTGGCACAATTGATCGCACCAAAGCTGGCATCCAAACTGCTACATTGATCATGGTCATGTTGGAAAAAGGTGAGTACCTACAAATAATAATTAGAATAGTTTTTAAGTGGCACACAATAAGAGTATAGACATCAGATTTACTTCAACTGTTCGAATATGTAGCGATAACTGTTCTCTTCGTATTGGTTAATAGAAATATTTGATGTGTACTTGAGCGGTACCAATGAGATATTACGGTAATTAAGTTTCTCGCGCAGAACAATGGCAAAAATGCGACTCATTACTTGGTGTAAAGCGCGATCGGAAACTTGCAGCCCAATGGGATGGTCTTGCAAGTTTTGGATGTCCGGCAGAGTATCTGAAAGAGTTAAAACAAAATAAAGCCCAATAAATAACATATTTACGCCTAAATGCAGCACTGCTATGAACTTTACTGTGTTGTTTATTATCCAAACTTGTTATCTAAAACGCAGTATATATGTAGAATAAAGGTGGATCTAGTCAATCGAGTAATCTAAAGAGTACTAGAAATAAAGCGGTATAAGTAGAGGCTGGACGTAGCAGAAGCTTTTAATGAGCAATACCCTTCGGAACTTTATAGCATCGACTTTAGCTGGTCGATCTCATCCATCAACTACTCACTTGTGGAGGGGTTAACTCCAAACTAAAAGGCGTTACGATTATAAGCTCTGGGGCTTTTACAGTGCACTACCAAATAGCTATACATATTATCCAATTGTGAGTTCAGACTCCAGACTACAAACAGGTATCACTCAGCTATTCTACAACCTTTGGCGTCCATTCCCCTCCATGGGAACCAAAAATGAGCAAGAAAAATTATAGCCATGATTTACACACCCTATATCTTCTTCTTCTTCTTCTTCTTCTTGATTGGCGTAATAACCGCTTACCGAATCTAAAGTATTTTTACAAGGTAGTTCCAAAAAATAATTTTTTTGCCAAACGAAGCGTGTCACCTTTTCACAATTTTTCTTTCATTTTCGAAGTTTCCTTGTAAAAACTCCTGCACTTTAGACTCAGAAAAGATGGCAAACATAGGGTGGGACGACCCAGACCCAGAGGAAGCGGGAAATAAAGATGGCTGCCACGCTCTCCGTTCTATTATACGGAGCTGAACTGTGGGCAAATGCGCTAAAGGCAAATCACCAGTGTAAGCTCCTAACATCAGCACAACTCACGGTAACTATGAGAGCTGTGTCTGCCTATGTCTGCCACAGTATCAGGGTCAGCTGTTCAAGGCGACGAGTGTCACCTTTTTATATTTTTCTGGCATTTTGGAAGTTGCCTTGTAAAAACTCTCTGCACTTTAGACTCAAGGATGCATGCAAAACTTGTTTTCTTTTAAGAGGGTTCAGTCTAATATGAATGTATGGCTTTCAAATCGACAGTAGAGTTGTTGAAGACAATTTTTCGTCAGATTTGGAGAAATAAGTATTTTTGGTAGCGTTCTATTTATGGCTATTCAAGTGGATTGATAATAAAAGGCATAGGATTTTTACTATCTATGGCAGTTAAATAGACTGCGACAACCCTCAACTTCTAGGAAAGAATAAAGTAGGTTTACCAATAGGCACCATTAAGTCAAATGTATGGAATCGTATAAATATAATATTTAGCTGGAATAGCTAATAAAGCCTGTGGCAGGCTCTCATCTTGTAAAACTGGTAGGCGCACAACAACTCACCATGGCAAAAAACGACCATCTGAATTTTTGGGGTTGAAGGGGAATGAAGATTTTTTCTTCTCGAACTCTAACAGGCTACTACCCAATTGTCAGTTAGCCGGCCATGAGTGCAGGCACCAGACAACATTCAAAGCTGCTATGCTCTGCATCTGAGAAGAGAAACTGGCAATTTGTCAACACCCGGCACCATACAGAAAGAAGAACATTGTTAAATTCATTGTTTAGACGAGGTGGTTCGACACCGACTTTGAACAGCAATATGAAAAGCTTGTCGAAGTTCACTGTAGTACCATTTAGCACTTGGATGCATAAAAATGCAGTCAGTAATACAGGACAAGAAATTTTTCAGCTTCACATATTGATTACTTATCAGGCAAATAAAAGTCTTGATCAAACAGCGCTTGCAGTATCGTAGGGTACTGGTTCTTTGCACAAGTGTTTTTACAAATGTGGGACCTCATCTCGACTTGCATTACTTTCGATCAATGGCGCTTGGTTCACTTTGGCAGCAAGTCCATTTTTACGAAGATACCAAAATACCATTCTTAAACTTTTTTCTTCAGAACTTCGAAAATGTCATCGCTTGTGTGGCATGTAGCGCCATCTACTTAGAACCACAGATCCAATACTCATATATCGAAGTTGTCGAGCTCTGACCACAGAAAATCAGTTAGAATAGCTCGATACCAAGGACCTTTAGTAATAGTGGCTCCTTTCTCATTCCCACAGAAATAAGGTCCGATAACACCGGCAAGCGATAAACCTCCCCAAACAAACAGTCCATTTTTATGGATGCATTCATGTTTAGTCGAACACTTCTGAATTGGCATTCGCTCCAATAATACCAAATTTTCTTATTGACTTAGCCGCTGAGCTCCAAACGGACTTCGTTTGAGACAATGATCACATTTACAGGTACGTAAGTATTTACATGTAGACAACTGAACCGGAATTTCGATAATATTTTTTAATAATTTCCGGACCATCGGAAACGTTTCAGCGTAAAACGTTCCATGATGAAATGGCAAATCCCACTCAATATTTTGGATTTCAGTGCTAACTTTGACAGCTGCTGCAACATAACAATTGAAACAATTTGGTGATCTGGGTAACCCTATATAAATATAATATGTACCTAAATAATCATAATTAAATACACAGTATATAAATTACCGCCATCCGTGAAACAGTTATATTCATAGTAATACGGATAATGCTTCGGGAATCCACTTGCTACCAACGGCGTCTCAGCTTCTGTAGATTGGCTAACTGTGACTTGAGTGAGTAAGAGCATGAGAATTGCAAGCCAATGAAGTAAGAGCGCTGATCGCAGTGTTCCAAAAATATTCCGTTCCATGATTACTTCGAAATTCTAAGTGAACTGCTGGATAGATGAATTGTTTTATGAATCGCTTCGTTGTGCTTTAAGCATTTATTGTTTGAAAAATTCAATTTATTTTGCAAATCTTAATTGTTTTCTGCATTGTAGTGATTTTTCATTCGATGAAGCTTTCAGATTTAAGCACTGGCTGCAAATATATTGCTTTGTTTACGTGCGTGGTCGATCGATCTGTGTGTGTAGCATAGTTTTTTCACTAAGTCCGCCAGTTCGTTTATTTCGAATTCGACAAATACTAAATGTTGTCGTTTAGTTTTTTTTTTTGTAAAATTAGCGCTAGTGTGCTTGCAGTATAAAAATGCGAGTGTGATAAATGCAGCGTTTGAAAATAAATATTTTAAAAATGCAGAAATATATTTATAGTTGATACTCTTCTTTATTATTTATAGTAGTTGCAGTATATTTTCGTAGTTGATTCTATTAGTAGTTCGATTAGTCTGTAAATCACAATCATCGTGCCATATCCGATTTCAGGTACGTAATGTCTTCATTTATTTACAATATGTTTATTAATTTTTTACTTTTCTTTTATGAAATTAATGTATGCAAGTAAATACG
>JAYXIM010014565.1:0-27680 GCA_037575425.1 Anastrepha fraterculus
ACTCGGATGTTTGCCATTGCCTGCCGAGGGGCGACCGCTATTAGAAAAATCTTTTTCTTAATTTTGGTGTTTCACCGAGACTCAAACCAACTTTCTCTCTGTGCATTCCGAATGGTTATCCCGCACCAACCCATTCGGCTACGGCGCCCGCCACTATACTCCATAGGCCCACGAAATTAGGAACTTTTAATTTAGGTGTTCAATATGAAGGCATGTCTACGTTGCCGGTGGAAAAGTCTTGTGAAGAAAAGTTACATTCAGTTTTTAGAAATACTCTACCGACTTCGTGGAAGTTACTGTTCCAAGAGTGGTCAAAATTATTATTTTTTACTTTTTTCAAATTGAAACTTTTTCAACGATACCTCGGATATCAAATTCTGATTACCCGTAAAAAAATTATAGTGCTAAAACGATCTTATGTGGCGTCCCCATTGAAGAACCTTTGAATTAATTTCGATATACGTACTTACGTACCAAAAAGGGACCTAGAATATAGCGGGATACGTGCATTCGATTTTCGGTATTTTTTTAGATGTTTTTGATAGTAATAAAAGATAGACGTGTTTTGTTGAACATAAGAATTTTTTTCTATCGAAAAACATGTATATTTTGCCTTTAGCACAACACCGTAATCGTACATCAGGCTCCTGCGGCTTCTTTTTAACAAAACTAAAAAGGCTCTTGACAGCACAAAAATTTGTCACAATTCAAGAAATAAAGACTACATGACATTATGACATTAAGTTAAGTTAATCTGCGAGAATTGAAGCAGGGTTGTTCAGTCGACGGCCGGCTACAAAACCATTAATTTCAACAAAAAATAGAAAGGTCACCTTGATTGGACGGTTCAAATATGGAATACTGTTTTATTTTCGGATGAAACAAAGTGCAATATAAAAGATTCCGATGGTATATGACATGTGAGAGAACCGCAAGGGCTTAGAATCCACCCTAAGCATAACATAACAACACCAAATTCGTTGATACGGAGTTTTTGTTTCGACAAAGGGTCGGAACAATTCATCGAATAATAAGAATAATGGGCCGATTTACCGAAAATGGGAGATTTCTTCACCGACACGTTACTAAACGTGTTGCTGCCATGCGGTGAAGAGAAGATGACATTAAGATGGAGGTTCCAACAGACCAACGATCTTAAGCACACGTCTAACCATTGCAGGAAACATAAAACAGCTGCTCTTAAACGCATATTCCTAGGAGGAAACCCACTTAGAGTAGCAGAAAAGGCGAAATATCTACGACTTGTA
Source organism: Anastrepha fraterculus (assembly GCA_037575425.1). Lineage (NCBI taxonomy): Eukaryota > Metazoa > Arthropoda > Insecta > Diptera > Tephritidae > Anastrepha > Anastrepha fraterculus. The sequence continues at coordinate 1,269 of JAYXIM010014565.1, forward strand.
CTGGATAGAAAGCTAAATTAAGGGCCCACAGTCGCAGATAGAGCACACAAATCTATGATGGCGTTGTACTCCTGCGGTAGGCTAATTGGAAAGAAATAGGGATTGGAACCCAGAAGTGGTTAGGCCTATTCTCTACTATGATATTGTAATATAGTGGAATGCCCTTAAGAAGGGTGAGACTGGCAGCCAGGTGGCAATAAAATCCCTCACAAAACAGTCGACAACCTCCAAGGTAGCCATGAAATGCCGTACATGTCTTAACGAGATGGCTGAGCCATATCTCCCAGTAATAACATGGGTTCCTGGCCATCGCGACATTGAGGGTAACTGCAGAGCCGATGAACTAGCGAGACTCGGCATCAAATTGACCGATGAGTACATAAACAATGACATAAGTGAGCTGTTCATCCTTGAAGAAATCGTAAGAAAAGCAGACGAAAGATGGCGTAATGAAGCCACCTGCAAAATCGTCCGTCAACTGTGCCGACTATCAATGCTAAATGCGCAAAATCTCTGCTAAGCCAAAATAAACACAGTCTTAGCGCACTGATTTCGGTCATAAGGGGGCGCTGCCTGATAGGTAGGCACGCCCAAAGAATGGGTATGCAAGCACATGACTTCTATAGAAGTTATCTTGATGAAGACCTTCTGTGTCATTGTCCTGCTCTATCCAGACGGAGATTTACTATTCTAGGCAGACAATTTTTTAATGAATTCGAGGTCTCAGTTCTGCAGAAATAGAAGATATTCTAAAAAGTTTGAAAAGCACACACTGGTTTTAGGAAATATAGGGAAAGCTCCCCACGCGGCATCACAATGGGCTATGAGCCTGAGTCTATCCCACAGGACAACCGCTTCAAACTAATCTAATCTCACTATTGTAAAGCTTTCTTGCGACGTAATGTCATATATGTTTTAAAGTGAACAGCTCAGCACACCGACCACAACTCCATTGAGAACTAATGAGATCTCGTTAATATGAAAATTAATAGGGAAAACTTAGGGACCTAGGACGAACTGAAACTTTTATTTCTGAACTCATTCTTTTGAGAAAATCAGTAAACGCAAAAAATGCACTAGCGGGGTGTTATAGTTTTGGTCCATACTGTATGTTCGTATTGTATTGTATATTTTCTCGTAAACTAAATGGTCCCTTTTTTTAACCTTCTTCGAATGTAAAAATTCTTCAAGTGTATATAAAAAATTGTTTACTGCACTTTCAGAAAGCCTTAAAGACATATGCATATTATATATGTATAGTACTAGTGTCATATAACATAAGTTCATTGTTTTCACATAAATTCAAGTCGAACTTGCTAACGTACAGCTTTTTCAAAAGCCAACTCGTAGTATATACTTACATACATACATATTATTTCCGTATGCACGTAAATACATTTTTTTAAGTCGTAAGTTAAAACGACTTTAATAGCAAATTTGCAGTAAACAACATGCTTTGATGGAGTCTATTTGAATTTGGCAATAAAAAAACGAGTATCATGACCCACACAAAATAAATACTTATGCTCGTACGTACGTATATACCGACATGCATTACGTAAGCGTTTTAAATTCTGTTTAAAAGAACCAGAGAATATCACCGTCGCCCGATCTACAGATATCTTGGTACAGCTCATTGCTTTGAAAGGCATTGTAAAAAACGAACTCTAGGAACCTACTGATATTTTTCTTTTCTTTTTGGTTCAAATTTGACACTAGCCACACCCAACTTGCATCTCTTCGGTGCTTAAGTTTTTTAACTGAAAAGCTCGGAATTGGCTTTTTGCTTTTGAGGTATGCACAAAAATGTCCACTGTTTGTGAACAAATAGTGTGAATGTGCAATAATTTTTTTCTGGAATACTTTTATGTACTGATATAGATCAAACATAAATAACATGAAGACCGATTCAATAGCAAAATTTGGAATTTACTTCATTTGCATGGTACCAGTCACAAGCTGAGACTGTGTAGAGATTCAAATTAATCTTAAAAAACTGAGAAAATATTAAAATCTTTTTCTGTGAACCAATTTTGATTAACCTATTTATTACCGTTACTTATCACAAGCTGCCTGTAAAAATGCCATGAAGATTCGTCTACAGGGTTGCCCATATTCGACGGACCCATCTGGCAACCCTGTATCTTTTGACAGAGACGTCAGATCGCTTAATGACATACCGCGTTGGAAGCGTCAGTCCAAGCAGATTTTTACCATGGAACAGTACATGCCACGCGAGCGCTCCCAAATTGTTGAAATTTACATTCAACAAAAGAAGTCAAAAGAAGAAGAAGAAGAACAAAATCATCATGTCCGATACCGAGGTACCTCTTTACGACGAAAAAGTCACTGTTTGGTACGGCGTTAGTGCGAAAACGATTATTGGGCCGTTTTTCTTCGAGAATGAAGATGGTCAAGCTGTTACCGTCAATCAGGAGCGTTATCGCGATATGATAACTACTTTTGTGATGCCAATTATTCGTCGAAAGCGTATGAGGCAGTTCTGGTTTCAACAAGACGGCGTTCCACCACACACAGCTCGCACCACAATCGATTTTTTGAATTGTTTCCTTGTCGTTTAATGTCGAAAAATGGCGATTTTGACTGGCCACCGCGTTCGCCCGATTTAAGCCACCTGACTTCTTCTTGTGGGAATATTTAAAATCAAAGGTTTATATTAATAAGCCAAAGACCATAGAAGAGCTCAAGAACAACATCCGTGAGGAAATAGTCGCTATTCCAGCCGAAATGTTAGCTAAAACTATGGAAAATGCTGCAAAACGGGCACAATACGCCGTGCAGGCTCAAGGCGGCCATTTGAGAGATATCATATTCAAAAAGTGATGTCAACAAATCTACTTGAACCAAATAAAATTATTATTATCGTCAACATCAAAAAATTGTGTTTTTCTTTGATTTAAAAAAACCACCAGGCATTGCATATCTTCGCGACTTTTAACAAGCCGTTACGCCTTTTGTCAGCAATATCCATCAAGTATAAAAAATATGTTGATCCTAGGCACATTTGTCGCGTCCTGCAGAGAACAGGGCAGTGGCAAAGTAGGTGCTCCAAAGTGGCCTTAACATTTCGCTTCATTGTATGTGTTACACGCATCGCTCTGGACTAATCCCATTTTGGCTGCGTAATGTGGAGGGAGACAGTGTCCCGTCAGTACTCCAACCAATATTTTCTAGGCTTTTCTAATGAGTGATAAAATAAAGTTTGTAGTTTTGTACTAGTTTGAGAGTTCCCCATATCAACTGCGTTTTCAGAGTTAGTTCCTCATTTAGTTCCGTTTTCAGAAAGGAGAGTGAAGGGTATATGTCAGACGCACTGAATCTCGACAAACGAATGTCTGCCTTATCGAGCTCCTTGGCTATTTCATTTCCTTCTATTCCTTTGTGCCCTGGTAACCAGTAAATAGTGGCCTACCCATTTCCATGCATTTCATCCATTTCAGATCTGCATTGTCGAACACATTCTGAGTTAGTCCACGGAGTCATAATTGCTTTAATAGTCGCTTGGCTAACAACGAAAATGTTTGTTCTAGTATTAAGAGGGGTTAAATCCAGAGCCAATTCAGCTGATTTTGTTGCGGCATAGATTTCAGCTTGAAATATGATAAACTTCAGTAATTAGGGAGTCTGAAAGACTTTTGGGGGTCGATCTGCGGACAAAAGACAGCCGCTCTTACTCCTTCCGCCATTTTGGGCCTATCCGTAAAGAAATCGTATGAATGTTATATAAATTATAGACCTTTGTTCCATCCATTTTGCTTTATAATAACGCTAGGCTTGTTTCAGAAAACTTCTATGAGAATTGTCCCGGCATCTTCACGCTTAGTGCAGATCTTTTGGCTGAGTTTCTTACTACTAGTTTGATTGGATGCCAGTTTAGAACTCTTTCTATGGCCGCTGCTGTAGCTCTGCTCATAACGGTGGTTACATAAATTCCTGCAACCCTTTGCACACTTTCCAATCTTTAACGTAAGTCACTTTATCGCACGTCGTCCACCATAATAGTGAACCATAGAGCATATCCAATGTGTGAGTCGAGGAAATAAGCCCCAAGTCTTGATCTCCATCATTCTGAGTCATGAAAAGGCCGATAGATGCATAGGTTGATCACACGGATTAAAAAGTGAATCTGTTGAAAACACGTAGACAATGATTTCTTATTGATAAAATGCAACAAAGCAAATAGCAGACGAATTTAACTGACGATTGAGCTTATTGCTCACGACAGCCTCCAGACGAATTACCAAAACGGTATCCCTGTAGGATGAGCCGTCGGACTTGAATTGAGATTAGTGGCGTTTAAGTCCCACACTGACTAAGGCCTTCGCTTGCTTTTACACCTCGTTAAAAACAAAATAATAAATAAAAAAGTCTTAATATCCTTGACAGTTTGCTGTCCACAATAATTCCTAGGAATTTAGTGGATGTTTTTATAAGACCGTTAGTTTGGTTCTCTATTCACAAGTTTGATGAGAATCTGATTTATCACTAGCTTTCATAGAAGAGGGAAGTCTACTTCTGCCCGGTTTTGGAGTTCCTCTATTTGTTTCTGTCGGGATTGTACTGGATCCTCATTCGCCATCATTATCCAACAGCCATCATTAATAACAGGTTGCTGTATAATTCCATTAAGAGTTCATCTACTATTAAGCCCCACATTAGTAGTGATAGTTCACCACCATACGGCACCCTCTAGATGTATTTGCCGTTATGCCACCTGAGCTGGTTGGTATCTCTAGATTCCTCGTGCTTAGCATACTACCCATCTAGTGAGTGAATGGCCTCGCTATTAAATCCGTTCCTAAATTAGATTCTTTATGAGGTTTGCATTTCGACTTATCGTCTTTTGTATCTAAATCCGTTCCTAACTAGAGCGCTATTTATGTCATCACGTGAGGTGTTATCAAAGGCACCTTCTATATCCAAAAAGGCACATTTGTATTGCAGTTTCCCTTTTTTCTTTACTATCTCGAACGTTGATTAGTTGATACACAGCAGTCTGCGTGGATCGCCCAGTATTATATGCATGTAGGCATGAATGCAATGGTACATCTAGCAGGTCATGGTGCTGACGTAGTTGTCTAATACTTTCCCCATCATTTTTTATGTAAATGACGCAAGTTAAATTGAAGAATCTAGGATGAAGTCTGTCCCTTTTTTCCTGCCTCATGTAGAAATATCTCTTGTGCCCTCTGCACATATCTTTAGTATGTACCAAAATGCAATAGTTGTTCTAAAACTCCTGGTAAGTGGCTTTAGAAGCAGGTGTATACCTTTTTGGAGTAATGCCGGGAAGATAACACTAACAATAGATGGTTTTATCAGCTCGAAGCTAATTCATTTGTTCATATTAACTCCTCCCAGGGTGTCAGTATGTTCATTTCCTATCTCTTGGGATGAAGATTTACTACCTTAGCTAACACTTCATGGAGTCTATAAGCCTTGTTGGTGTGGTCAATGTAGTCCCTTCATTGTAGAGAGTTACAGCGCGTTTGTATTCGAACCTGTGAAGCTTCAAATGATTGAATTTACAAAACAAGGGATTCTGCTATAAGTCCGGCACCGCTTTTGCAGTCAATTAGATTAATACCAATATCATTCAAAATGTCCTTAGCAAAATTGAATTAGATAAACGAAAATTGTAGGTTTGTTATGAAACATAAAAATTTAAACAAAAAATATCAGCAAAAGTGTTAACCTCAAATGTGGGCTTATCTCCAGGTACATTCACAAACACTTTAACTACAACAATGAACACAGTTGTATTCCTCCAATCGGAACAAAACTTTTAAAATAAAGAACTTAATCGCTAGATTTCCCTCCTCCCCATTTAACCACACCCAAACAATTTGCTATTTTCTTTTTCAAAATTTTATGAAGAACGTTTTGAAAGTGAGTTTTAGCTTTAAAACTGCTCTTCGACCTCCTTTTTCTATACCAAGATATACTTTTGTATTTCTTTAAATTCTGTAAGCTGTTGAAATTCGCGAAGCCCATTAAATTATTTACGAAATAGTCATATCCAGAAATTCCGGACGTATTTAATACAATAAAACCACAATAGCCTTTCCGTTCTCATTGATCAACTGCGAGCTTAGAAAAATTAAATATAAAATTACTTGTTTTATACAATATAGAGGGTGGTCCGAACACAGATATCTTGGGGTGCAATATCTTATTTTGATACACACACTTTTTTTGGCGCTCAACATCTGTTAGCCAGTCTTGTACCTCCGTGGAAACTTGCGTGTGTTTTTGTTTTGGAAGAGAGCACCCCAACCTTCGCCATTATATCAACACACAAAATTGCCGCTTCAGAGTATCATGAAATCTGCAGAATCTGTCTAAATTGTCCTGCTCTATCCAGACGTGAATTCATCATTTTCGGTAGACACTTTTTTAACCAATAGGAAGATCTCAGTAGAGTGGAAATCAAGAATCTTCTAACAATTTTTTAAAAGTTCACACTGCTTTTAGGAGAGATAAAGACAAGTGCCCCGAGCAGCATCACAACGGACTATGACCCTGAGAGTATCTCATAGTTTACAATCGCTACAACTTAACCCAACCTAACTAAACGTTTTTGGTTCTTGAGAAGCCCAATACATCTGCTGGAGAGTCGCTTTTTTGTTGTTGATTTTGAACTATTGGTAGTCCCATCATTGGTAAAAACGACATGTTTGGCGGACATTTAAGGTATGAACCTAAAGGATCACCAATTACTTTAAGATTATGCAGCATCTTAAACAGCCCGTCACACAAACGATTTTTTAAAGCAGTCCACAGTGGTTCCATTTGTATGGAGCAATAGTTAGAAGTCGTTTTCTCTGAAACGAAAAGAGATTATACAATAAAGATTGGTATACTTTGTTCTCTGTCCAAGCTAGGTTAGTAGTGAAAATGGATGGAATCGGGTCAATGCTGGGTATAATTTCGGGAATACTTCTGCCGTCCACTTTTTTTAAAATGCGTGCATCTCAATAGTCACTCAACCAATTTTCCTAAAAGACCAAAAAAAAAGCGAATTTTTAAAAGTTCTCAGAAGGATATCTCAAAAAGCACATCTATTGGAAAAAACTGATAACAGATCTAAGATAAATAGCATTAAATTCTATAGAAATGGAAAAAATGGAAGAAGTCATTTACTAAAAAACAACAGCTAGTCATACAAAAATGAAAAAAAGATCAAGGCAATTCGGGCCAAAACCCAATTTTAGTATGAAATTTTTATATTTCATAATATAATATTTAGGCATTTTACTTATAATAAATTAACAAAATGACTGTCACAGCCGAATTGGTTGGTGCGTGACCACCATGTCCGGTAGTGTTCCGGGACAAAAACCACTATGGTCATTAAGCACCAAAATGGTGGAAAAAGTTTTCTAATAGCGTTCACCCCTCGGCGGGCAATGGCAAACCTCCAAGTGTATTTCTGCCATGAAAAGTATCTGCCGTTCGGAGGCTGCTTAAAGCTGTAGGTCCCTTTATTAAATGTATATTCAAAGGTGGCGCAAAATTAATCACCCTATCGGAAGATTTATAATTTTTGCAATGACGTCGTAAGTCATTATATTAGGCACTTGTGAAATAACCAGCTGCAGTATACAAACAGTTAAGCAATGGAGAGCGTAAAGGTCAAAATACAGATTTGCGTCATTCAAAATATTTTTTTTATTTAATAAAAAAGTTATTCAAAAATCAAAGTGGATGATTAATTTTGCACCACATTTTGCATATACGTTGAGTAATGACAATGTTAAATAAGAAATAGTGCTGAAAATCCACAGATTGTAGGGACGATTTAGATCTTTGAGGTGAGTGTCGTCCGAGGTATTTCTGAGTAAAAGCGAAGGGTGATAAATTTCGAAAATTCAGGTATGGTGAAGTAAAATTATGAGAGTAACTTTCACTGCCACGTCACCGGGTAGTCGGCAACCGAATTCTGTCCGCTCGTTTTACACGTATTCTCACACTCGTCCCATCAGTCGTTGTTCAGTTGTCCTGGCAACGAAGTATCAATTTTTTTGTAAACAAATGATTGTCATGCCTTGGTTGGCTGACGTCACAGCAAAATTCTTTCCAATTCGCTGTGAGGCAGTTAACGGTCTGATCTTAGTCAAACCTCTAAAAATCCTTTCATCATGAGTAGATCCACAAAGCGTGAAGAAGGTATTAGAAATGAGATTGACAGGAAACTGCTACATGAGTTAAATCCAATTCGAAAAAAAAGAATGTTTATTCTTTCTAATAAATCATAACAAACCAATAAAGTTGAGATTTGTTCACACTAATTTATTTTTAAAGTATAGTAAGAAAAAATAATACTTTATAGCCTTTTGTGTACTTATAAAAGGTGATCAGATTCAAGGTACTATTTCCAATAGGGTTTTTTTTACAGTTCACGCATTACTACTGTCAAACTGAATACCTAAATTTGTTCAGTATTCAATGACATTTCATCATGGAAAGACTTACAAATCTTACAATTCTGTTACGAAAATCGGCGCTATTGGAAAAGTTTTCATCGCGCACTTATGTGTGTTCAGCGATGAGGCCCATTTTTGGCATAGTGGCTACGCCAATAAGCAAAAATTGTCGTATTCGAGCTGAAGAGCAAGCTGAAGCCACTGAAGAACAGTCATTACATCCATTGAAAAGCAACTGTTTGATGTGGCCTATGGGCTGGAGGAATCATGGGCCCATATTTCTCTTTGAAGACGGGGACGAAAATTGAAGCCCGTGATCTCCACAGCATTTGATTCCAACAAGACGGCCTTGCTTGCCATAGAGCCCGTGCGTCGTCGTTTCGGTGCGTAATTTATCTCTCGTCTCGGGCCAGTGGATTGGCCACCAAGATTGTGTGATACCACATCTCTGGGTTTTTATTTGTGAGGTATGGTTCAACAAGTACCCGTGTAACAGATGAAGACACAATTTAAAAAACAAAAAAAAATTTATTTTTCCACATAATCCCCTTTTAGAAAGATAAACTTCTCCCGACACTCCGACCCCTCCAAAAAAATAGGATTTATCGAACTCTCCAAAATACGTTTATGTTTCGGCGATGACTTCCTCGTTCGAACTAAATTTTTCAGCCATTTTTCAGCCATTTCGAGCTATTTCTTCATGTTAGGGAACAAGAAAAAGTCGCAGGGAGCCAGATAGGGTGAATACGGGGTGTGCGGCAGCAATTCATAACGCAATTCATGCAGTTCGGTGGGGGCAACTCCGGATGCATGTGATGGTGCATAATCGTGGTGAAATCATAAATGTCATGAATGGTTCTACGCAAAAATAATAAAGATTGCACAACCAATTTGATTTTTCGTTGTTTCATTTCAATTTAAAATCCAACACCTCTAAATTGACCACCATTTATGACTAGTTTATTTTTTCAACTGCGTTTTGTTCACTTTATCCCACATTTAAAACGATACTTATTTATATTTGAACCGCCTTGTATTAAAGTATTAAAAAAATACCAAGAAACAAAACAATGCTAGGTGATATAAATATCCATAGCCTACTGCTAGATATCTCTTTAATTTTGCGTTTTTAATTCTTACGTTTTATTTATATGCATATGTATGTATGTGCGCATACAAAATACACAAAAGATATCTAGCCTTACTCATAAATAAAATTTAATATTTGGTTTTGCCACCACTTTTTTTGACACTTATTTTTATGTGATGCTGTCGCTGCTGCTGCCGCTGCCGCTGTCGTCGTCGCCGTTGGTGCGGCTTTGTGGTTAGAATTTCATGTCTCTGCTTACACACATATAGTATATATACATTTTATTGGTCGAATTGTTGTTTTGGTAAAATGGGAATTCAAAGCAAAATAAAGCTAGTGACAAAATCGAAAATGCTTGGAATTTTTGTTTTGTTTCGTATAAATTAAAAACAAAAATTCGAAAATTAATAACGCGCCCATAGTGCTAAATAAGGGCGATTATCATATGTGCATATAGAAAAGTGTGAGCATGTGTGTGTGCATATGTGCGTGTGTGTGGTTATGCACATTAATGGTAACCAGAAATGTATGAGACATTTTTTCTATTCACTCACTTCAGCTCAGTTTGTGTGACTTTGTGACAACAGCGAATTTTTAAACTAAATTCAATTCTCAAATATGAATGATTGAATTTAATTTGATGAGCACTAAAAGTAAAATGCCATACCAAGGCGAATTTATTACATATGCCGACATCCGCATATAAGCAAAAACGTACACATATTTTGTTTTTGGTTTTTATATTCATAGCGTCGAAATCAGCTGGTTCTTTCATGACGAGTTACTTGCGCAAGGAAAATCTACAAAAGTAAATAAAGTATTTCAAGCTACGCGTTTAAATTGTTTGAAGTAAATATTTGTAAAACTTTCACCGAGTTTATTATTCACTCCTCGGCGTTGAGCAAGAAGCAGGCGCGATTGTAATAACAAAGTGTGCAAGGTTGAAGATCAAATGCAAATGGAGAATAGATAAAAGAAATTAACGCGGGCATGCACTTTACGGGAAGCCCAACGTAGACTAGTACTTTCAATTTCGTTTCTTCATTTCTGGACCTAACCTTCAACCAAGCAAATTGATTTAGTTTGCAAGATACCCGCGTTGATAACAAAGTTATTTAGTTTGCATTGCGGTGATGTGCAATTAGCGCTACGTTGTATGAAAATGGGTGGCTAAGCAAGGGCTTACTCACTTCTACTTTCATTCAGTTAATATTTCCTCTTATGCGCAGCGCCGGCCATGAGGAGTTTTTTGCAAGTAATTTAACACAAGATTAGAATTTCTCACATACGAAGGCAATCGCGTTGAGTGTGAAGCGCAAGTCATATCCACCTTTGTTTTACTTGTGAACTGGTTTCATTCATCATTGGTATCATGAGCAGAAGCACCAGTTGGCATTGGAAGGGCTCGCCAACTCAATGAGAGTGAAAGATACATCACACTTGGGATGAAAAGTCCCGGCCTAACACATAGATGGCACTAGTTTTATTGCATTCACCACTTTTTCAGTTAGTAAAGGGTGCGCCATATTTTATGTCGGTATGAAAACATTGAATAACTTTGAAAAAAAAAACTGATTTGTATAAGTGAGGTATTTTTATTTGGTTTGGTTATTTACCATTTATTAAAACTACTTTTTGAATACAATATCAATCAAGTGGCCACCTTTATTTGCAATCACAAACTGCGATCTTTTTTCTGCGTTTGACATCCCGTTGTCAAGCATTTCGGGTTTTATAGCGTCGATTTCAGCACGAATCTTTGCTTTAAGCTGGTCAATAGTCTGCGGTTTGTTGGCGTAAACCTTACTTTTCAGATAACCCCACAAAAAGAAGCCTGGGGGTCTTAAGTCAGGTGATCTGGGGGGCCAGTCGATGTCGCCTCTTTTTGAAACTAGACGTCCCAGGAATTTTCGTTGCAGAAATTCAATTGTTGCATTCGCAGTGTGGCTTGGCGCACCAGCTTGTTGAAACCAGTAACCGTCTAAACCTTTCTCACGCATTTGCGGACAGACATAATGAGCCAACATCCATCGATATCGGTTTCCATTGACCTTTTCGCTTTGTCGGTAAAAATATGGCCCAATGATGGTTTTGGCGCAAATGCCAGCCCAAACAGTTACTTTCCGGTCATCCAGTGGCGTTCCATGGATCTCGTGTGGATTCTCAGTTCCCCAAATACGGCAATTTTGTTTATTCACGCTGCCAGAGAGGTTAAAATGTGCCTCGTCAGTCATTAAAATTTGCTTCCAAAAATTGGGTGCAGTGTCAACCATGGGCTTTTTAGCCGATGTGTTATGTAAATAATTTTAAACGATTAGGTTGTGAGCGTTTTTCGAGATGAATCCTGATATGTTGTTGGCACCAATGTGTATACTATTTGCTTGGGGTGTTTGACGATCTCCTAAGTATTTATAGTGTAGGTGATTTGTGTGGCTGAACCTGCTAAATCTTTACTCGATGAATAAATTGAAGACAGTTTTTAAAATTTGGGTAAGTGGTAAACTAAGCGTGTCACATGCTTTTCACTTTTCACTTTTCATTCGCTATTCTCTTCTTCTAAAAGCTTATAAACCCACACGCTTATTCAATGACCCACACGCCTCACTTCTTCTCTCTACATATTTACAACCGGCCACCCCGATTCGCTATAAGCTAAACAGTATTATTGGGCTATTTTAATTATAATAATCACCGCTGAGCTTCATATACTCGAATTTATGCTAAATTTATTTTAAATATAAATATATGTAAGTATGTCTGTGCTTTTGTTTGTATATTTTTAACAGTCATGCATACGCATTTGTATCATTTTGGGTGACCTTGCCAATGGTAAGCAGATAAAGTCTTAATGTGCGACGCATTATTTTTGGTTGGTGTTCGATAGCAAAAAACTAAAAAAATTCAAGTCCGTGTTATGAAGAAAAATATTCCTAAAGAAAATATAAAAAAATACTGATATAAAATAACTAAAAAAAATCTTGAGCATTCTGCCTGAATGGTTTGAAATGTTGAACGACGCAGTTCATAAGACTGGTTTCTTTTTAAATTACATGTTGCCGCTATTTCGCGCTCAGAGTACCAGAAACTTATCTCAACGATATGAAATGGATTTGGCTTTCCGGTTAAAAAACGTTTCGAAATTTTAAAAATTTACTTTCAAAGTGGATGCAGTATTCCTGAAAGTGTGCGTAGCGTATTTTTAAAACATCAAAAAATAATGTACACATCCACTTTGCTATATAGGAAAAGGGCTTCTTCGACAGTATAGGAGTATTGGGTTGGAGAATGAGTTCAAAACATTTTTATATTTTCTTTTATTTTACAACGATTCGTTTGCTGTTTGGCAAAGGGTACATTCTAGAACTCTTTCTGCTCTACAAAACTATGTTATTTGCATTTTTGAGTTATTTAATTTTTTATTAGTTTTGAGGCTTAGAAATGGAATACCTAGGAAGCAAAAATCAACATTTTCGACACCTGCTCTTCTTTGCTTTTCATGGAGGTCAAAAAGCTGCCGAAGCAGCTCGGGACTTTTCCGACGTGTATTGAGAACGGACTATAGGCGTGTCTACTGCACGGAAATGCTTTGAAAAGTTAAAAAATGGCGACTTTGATGTCAATGGCATGTACCGCAGCGAAGGGCCTTCTGAATTCGATGAAGAACTTCTCAAACCACTTTTGAAGAAGAACCATCGCCAAAGCAGTTATGAATTGGCGGAAAAATTAACTGCGATCATAAAACTATTCTCAATCACATTCATTCAATGAGATTTACTGAAAAATTTGAAGCCTGGCTGCCTCACGAGCTCAACGAAAAAAACAATGAAGGTTGCCTTCAAATTGCTTCTCAGCATCTCGCCCGCTATCGAGCAACACGCGGTCATAAACATCCCTTTTTGTGTCGAATTGTCACGGAAGATGAGAAATTGTGCCTATACAACAATATGAAGCAAAGAAAGGAGTGGGTGGCTCCAGGAGATACGCCAAAGACGAGAGTCGAGCCGGATCTTCGTCCAAAGAAGATCAATATATATGTTTTGTGGGACTGGGATGGCATGTGGCACTGGGAAATGCCCGAAAAGAATGCCACGGTCAACAAGGAGCTCTACACGGCGTGAATGAGGCTATTCGACTGAAAAGACTTGATCGACATGGTTAAACCATACTCCTTCATGGCAACGTCCGGTCCCATTTTGCACAAGTCGTCAAATCCGCACTCCAAGCGCTCGAGACGGAGGTCCTTCCGCATCCGCCGTATTCTCCGGGCCTTGCACAGACCGATTACCGATTTGCGCTGCTTGTTAAACCATATGAAGGGCGTTATCTTCGATAACAAAGATGTCTCTAAGCATTGGCTCAAAAACTTCTTTGACATCAGACCAGGCGATTTTTGGCGGAACGGCAAAAAACAAAAAGTGAGAAACAGGTTTTTTACTCAAAAATTCTTTACTCAAAAACAACTCATTTTAGCTACTGGACATTCAGCTCAATTGAAGTTTGAGGTGTTTGATTTGGAAAAAGTTAAAAAAAATACACTTTTTGAAACATTGAATTTCGAAAAAATTTCTCACTTTCGGTTTTTTTTTTCAAATTAAAAAATTTTCAACTACTTTTTTGCAATTATTTGTACATAAAGTCGCTCGTGCAAGTAATTACGATGATTTTGAACCCAGAATCATTAAAATCGGTTCATTTTTGAGTAAGTTATGAGCAATTAAACAAAAAAATTTCTCACATAATTAAAAAAATCGATTTTGAGCCGAAAAAGAAAATCGCCGATAAATCTTGAAAAAAAACTTTTTTGGGCGAAAAACAAAATACGTGCCTCATTATTTTGACCAGAGAGCAACATATTTGAGTTACATCGAAATCGATGAACATGTCCCGAATAATCGGGCTGAATTGAAATGGAAAGCATCTCTATTCTAGTTTATATACCTTCCAATAAAGAAGCGGTCCATCATTTGGCCTTGGATGCAGCCATTCAAAAATTCGTCTCAATACTGATGAAAAAAGTGAACAAATTTAGCGTGATAGTATCGATAGTCACAAAACCATCGATATATCATAAAATAGCGTCGATAGTATCGACGATAGTTTTAAGAGGCATGTGGATCTTTAGCCCGTCAGCACAAAGTAAAGCCATGATGTCAAAATAATATTTATAAAAATTTAAACTTTCGGAACTAAACTAAAAACTATAATTTGTGCAAACTAGCCTACTTGCCTAACCAACGTCAACAATTATATCTGATGTGCCATACGCACAGATTTATCAATGGCACATAAATTGAGGTTTATAAATATAATAAAAGTACATATTTAAATAAAAAAAAATCACGATAAAAGAAGCATTATATAATTTAGTGTATATGAAAATTTTCTCCAATTGAGTTAAAACATAAATCTTTATTTTTCCTATTGGGCATATGGATATAGTATTATATCTAATATGGGTGGCAACTAATCACTAGAGTTGCGAATGCTAAAAATTAAAGTCAAATATTTCCTTGGCTATTTATCCAATTAGTTGCAATGAGCTATGTTATGTTATGTTTAAATATATAAAGCTAATATTTATTAGCCAAACCACAAGTATACAGTCTGTGTCACAAGAAAAGACCCCGGTTTTTTTCTTGTAACTTCAAGATATATTTCGTTCTGCTTTTTGCTGCATAATAGTCCCACTCAAGGGCTACGACGCAAGTGCTAACTCAAGTTAGTGTCGTAAACGCAACCCATCAAAAATGAGTGAGAAGTACGCGAAACTTTTCGAGGCGGGCATTCGAAAGGGCCGAAATTATCTTACGCCGCGGCAGCAAAAGTGATTAAATAATAAAAAATGTTTGTTCTGATGCTAAATCAGCGTAATAAAGTGTACAAAAAGTGACGATAAAAAAGCAGGATAAAGTTCTCGTCCAACTTTTTAAGCGGGACCCTTCTTTGTGACTACGCCAAGCACGCACAATTCTTGCTAAAAAGGGAATAGATGCGAGTATCAACACCATCGAACGTCGACTAAAGGAGGCGAACATATCCTACCGTCCCACATCTTCAAATCCACTGCTCTCAGAAAAACACATTGAGAAATAACAAAATAAGAAAATGGTGTCATAGTATTGGACTGGCCTTCCCAGTCCTCAGACGCCAACCCCATTAAAAATGTGTGGGGAACTATGAAAACACATCTTGCCGGAAGGCCAGTCCATCATTTAAGGCAACTCGTGCGTCAAGTTCGCAAAATCTAGTCCTGGTTGTCGACGAGCTGTTCAATAAGTGTCCATGATTGATAAAAGAGGGCATTCCTGAGGGAAGTTGGTATTAGCATCGTGTGCTGTCATCTATCAAGCGACAGCGAAACAAATTTCATACCGATTGATAGGTTAGTTTGGATTTGACAACTATTTGAATAAGACGACTTCCGTGATTTTCGCTAAAAACAGTATCGTTCGGTAATTCGCTTTTTGTGTTTGGATGGGAAAAATGGAAGGAAATAAAAGCAAATTTGGATGCTGCCTACTGGGACGCTTCGCAATCTATGACCACAGTTGATATTGGTTAAACGAATTTAAACGTGGGCGAAAATCCGTTTTTTTGTGAGAAGCGACCAGTACGCCCGGCAGACGTGGCTACCGAGGAAATTATTAAAAAAGTCCACGACATAATTCGCGCTGAGCGACGAACGAAAGTGCGCGAAGTAACAGAGGCGACAGGAGTGTCGACCGGAACGGCAATTAATATTTTACATGGTAAGTTGGCGATGAAAAACTTGTCGGACCGATGGGTGCTGCGATTGCACACAAGCAAGCGGATGCAGCTGTTAGGTTCGAAGCAGTGTTTTCAGCAATTTAAGCGAGATTCGAAGGAGTTTTTGCGGCGAATTGTCACCGTTGTTGAAACCTGGACTCATCATTACACACCAGAAACTAAGCAACAATTATAACAATGGATTTCTCTCAGTGAATCTGCTCTAAAGAAGGCGAAGACAGTCCCACCGGCCGAAAAGGTCATGGCGACGATTTTATGGGATGCGAGTGGCGTCATCCTCATGGATTTTTTTTCGAAAAAGGAAGAAGGATGACGGAACAATACCACAGTATTGACACAAAAAATTTAAGGAGACGAAAAAAAAGCTGTTTCACCACGATAACGAATCAGCACATTCTTCCGGAGTTGGCCCCGGCAAACTGCATGAACTACTGCCGCACTCCCTATATTCACCCGATCTGGCTCCTTGCAACTTTTTCTTGTTCCCTAACATGAAGAAATGGTTCGCGGTAAAAAAATTTAGTTCAAACGAAGAAATAATCGCCGAGACAAAGGCGTATTTTGGAGAGTTAGACAAATCCTATTTTTGGGAGTGGTTAAAAAATTGGCCGGAACGGGGGGACTAAAAGGGGACAATGTTGAAAAATATTTGTTTTTTTTTAAATGGTGTCTTCTTTGTTAACATGGGTACATGGATACTAACACCAACTTCCCTCAGGAACGCTCTCTGGCATTAAACGCGCGTACTTCTTGAAACGTCCTCGTAAGTACCTATGGAAGTGCCTCCGTATTGTATCTGTCGAACTTATTTAGCCTGGATATTACATCGCTAACCATTTTCGAAGCTATCAGAGTAGATAAACCCTTCGCTACAGCGGGGTGGTAGATTATTGAAGACTATTTTTAAAAACTATTTTTCTTTTTTGGCAAGAAAATTAATATCGAATCAATAACCTATGAACTGTAAACTGACAGGCGCACTCCAGCATACTCCGTAAAATTCGCGCAGTGTAAATATACATACATACACACATACACAAATATAATTAGTGTGTAGTGTTAAAGCATAAAATGCACGGCGGCAACGCTATGTTGATGTCATTGCTTGATGTGGAGCGAATAGCTGCACAACAACAAATGAAATAAAATTCTAAAAACAAATCGCTCAGCTTTTTTCCCAACACGCAAAAAGAATGCAACAATAACACCAACAAAAGTTGATCATAAAATTCTAGCATATCATTATAATTTAGAAGAAGAAGAAGAAGAAGAAAAAACGCGGGAACGCATTGCTGTTAAGTCTGTGGTGGTCTTCTTTACAACGCCTCCGCAGTCTATTATAGCTGGTATGCAATCTTCCGTGTCATTTACAGATCGCGTCATGTCTGCATATTTTTCTATTCGCCAGAATTCTCCGTTTCCTCACACGGCCAATCTGTTTTATTTTCGTTGGTGCTGACAGTGATCGCGCGCTTGCCGAGTGGCTATTGATCAAAATCAGATTAAAGCTTCATTTCGTTTATTTCGTTATGAAACAATGGAATATGCAAACGGAGTAAACAACAACAACGGCATGACTGTAGAAATGGATATACTCTAGATATGTATTAAATGTATATGTATGTACATATACATATATTAGGGTGCATCATTCTCAATACAAAAAAATCCGTACTGTTTTCCATCGTTTTTCCATAATATTTTAAGATTTACGACAAAATATTTCGGAAATATATTAAGATTTAACCTGACCTGAATCGAAATGAAATTATTTACCTACAAAAATCGGTTCACTTGTTCTTTCTGATGATGACGTCATTGAGAGACTATTAAAGATTAAAAACTCTTCTCAATCGGATGTTGACGGTCTTTCTGTAACATTGCTTAAAAATTGTCACTCTATGGTGCAACCGCTTAAGCTAATTTTTTTGGAAGATGACTTCAATCAGAGCCATATTGTGAATTACAGACCAATTTCTAAATTATCTCCTGTATCTAAACTTTTTGAATGTGTTGCCAAAGACAATTTATATTTTAGCTTAAAACGTCTGATAAGTCCTAGACAGCATGTTTTGGTAGTTGCAAGATCTACGTTACCTAACTACTCAGTTTTTTCTGAAGATTGCAACGCAAGCTTCCAGAATAGATACCAAATTGACGCGATGTACACGAACTTCTCTAAAGGCTTTAATAAAATCTCCCATACGATTGTAGTAACTAAATTGGCAAGTCTCGGTTTTCATTCGATCTCCTTGATTGGATACGATTCTTTTCAATAAAGAGGTGCTGTACAGTAGTTATCGATGGGGTTTCTTCGAAACAATTTATTGCCACCTCTGGTGTAGCTCAGGGTAGTATTTTAGGACATTTGTATTTGTTTTGATTATTAATGATATTTGTTCGTGGTTTTCCTTCGCTAATTTTCTTCTCTATGCTGATGATCTAAAAGTGTACGCTGAAATAAGAAATTCTAGTGATTCAGCCGCTCTACAGTCTGACCTGAATAATTTATTTTCCTGGTGCCTTATATGTATATGTCTTAATTTTTGCTTTGATTATAAGCTCAATTTTATCAAGCACTTAAAAAATGCCGTTTGCAATTCCCTAGCTATGCTTGCTTTTGTAAGACGTCACTCATCGCACTTCACTGGTCTATGAACTCTGAGGATATTATACTCTGCGTTTGATGGGTCCACATTAGATTATGCTTTTTTGGAGGTGACAGAGGTACTCTTCAGGCAGTATAATTTATCTTTGATCCCGTTAATGGCGAAGTTGACTGCCCGGCTCTTCTCGAAAGAATTGTTGCTCGGTTCAAATGCAATTAAAAAAATACTTTCTATGTAAGAAATCAAAATAATACTTCACAAATATTAGTTATATTAGTTTCATATTTAATAATTTCGGTAAAATTCAATTGTAGTTTGTAAATATTTTTAGCAATTTAATAGTTTCTTATGTTGATAATCTAATTGTTCATAATCTAGTCCTATTAATCTTAAATATGTATATGTTGTAAAATTTGTATTTTACTTTAAAATTAATATCTAAATGTCTGTTCTGAAATTTGTTAGACATTAATGAATAAATATATAAAAAAAAAAAAAAATTATTATAACTATAAATCATCCAAATGCCAAAAAGGGACCTCGTTGATATCACCAAATACATGATTTTAAAGGCTGAATCCGAACCAACATTCATCAAACGCATCATTACCGGAGGCGAGCCGTGGGTTCATGAGTACGATACGCAATGCAGACATCAGGCGAGTGAGCGGAGAGCTCCGAATGAACCAAGACCAAGAAAACCACTTCGTTTTCTGTCAAAAAAGAAAACGATACTCACGTTTTTTATACTAAGTTTCCACCGCAGCCGCTATCGTGTTCTCTGCCGCTATCGTGTTCTTAGCGCAAACACGAAACAAAACTCCTGTCAAATCCCATACAAAATTAAAACACAACTCCATACCTAAACCCACTTTTCAAAGCGTGTTTTGTTGGGTTTGCGTCTAATCAAAGCGTGTTTTGTTGGGTTTGCGTCTAATTTAATTATTAAGTGGTGGCAATGTTGCTCATTTTCCTCATTTATTATTGCATTCTTATCGAAATATGGCAACAATGATTGCAATTTGTGAATATGACATTTGATAGACGGCCGCCGTAACCGAGTGGGTTGGTGCGTGATCACCATTCGGAATTCACAGAGAGGTCGTTGGTTCGAATCTCGGTGAAAGCAAAATTAATAAAAACATTTTTCTAATAGCGGTCGCCCCTCGGCAGGCAATGGCAAACCTCCGAGTGTATTTCCGCCATGAAAAAAATCTGCTCATAAACATATCATAAAACAAAATGAAATAAATGTATAAAAAAAAAAATTTTTTTGTGATTCGAACCAAGGATTTCGGATCGGAAGCCCACATTGCTAGCCGCTGGGCTATCGCGCTGTGCTGTCGTCGCAAAATAATGTATCATAAATCTGTTTACCATACCAAAGACCATACACTTTGCAAACACATTTCGGTGGAAACAGTTGACAGTTCTCCCAAACACAACTCCTGCAAACACGGTGTTTGCTTTTGGTGGAAACGGGGGCTTATGGATTTCAACGGTATGGTACCCCACAAATTTTTCCCAGAAGGTGAAGCGGTTAGCCAAAAAAAATCATTTGTAGAAAACAATTCAAGGCTTTTGCACCTTTATAACGCACTGTCGCAAAGTGCCATCATTATTCGTGAATTTTTGGCCAAGATCGAAACGCCATCGAATTCACCTGATATGGCTCCCTGTGGTTTTCCTCTGTTTGATCGAGTGAAAACACCACTACGGGGAGTCAAAAATCACAAAAACAATTACGCTACTATGGAAATAATAAATCAAATTAAAAAGTTTTCATTTACTTGTTTCAGATAAAAAATTGCGATACCGACTGCGGGTAGCATGAAAGAAGTATTATTTTTTGTAATATATGAATTTAAAATCTCACTACATTTACTACATGCAAATGAATATATAAATAAAGATTTCGAGCACTCAAAATCATTTTCTTTATTTAGTAAATACGTTTTTCAAAACCTTGATTGGACGATTCGTTTTAGTGGTAGACTAAAGCTAAAAAGCTGTTTCAGAAAGTTAATTCGCACCTCACTTTTCAGTTGCTTGCGGAAAGAATTTTACATGTCTACAACGCTTACTTTTGCAATTTATTAATTTATTTATTAATATTTTATTTATAATTGGAGCACTAGCTGTCACGGCTAGCGACCCAAGGCGCCACATACAATTAAGTTAAATTAAGTCTTAAAATTATTAGCAACTATCAGGTCAGTCCATAAGCTCGTGCGTTTTTTAAAGGAGGTTTTAAAATTAATAAAAAAGATGTTTAAAGTATCATATTTATTAATCAATAATATATTTTCCTTCATTATTTACAATGTCTTCCCAACGTTTAGGCAAATTTTTAATTCCGTGCTCAAAAAATTGTTTGTTCTTGGAGCCAAAATACGCTTCGATATCCCATTTTATAACTTCTTTTGAGGAGTAGTTCTTGTTACTCATATGGGATTGAAGTCCACGGAAAAGGTGATAATCATAAGGTGCAATATCTGGAGAGTATGGTGGATGCGGCATTAGCTCCCATCCGAGCTCGTTCAGCTTGCCTAATGTTTGCTTTGCGGTATGAGGTCTTGAGTTGTCGTGGTGAAACAAAAGTTTGCGTCTATTCACTAAAGACGGTCGATTTTTGGTAAGTGCCTCATTCAGGTGGAATAGCTGATGGGAATAATAGCAGTTATCGTCTGCTTTGATTCCAGAAGTTCATAGTAAACAATACCGGCCATATCCCACCAAATAGACAGGAGAATCTTCTTGGGTTGAAGGCCATCTCTAGGGGTCGGTTCTGGTATTTCATCTTTGTCTAACCGTTTGCGAACAGGATTATTGTAAAAGACCCATTTTTCATCACCAGTAACGATACGGTTCAAAAAACTTTCATTTTCAAGCCGTTGCAGCAGCTGAGAACACACAGTCACTCTCTGCAGCAGGTTGGTGACGGAAAGACTATGAGGAACCCATTTTCCCAGCTTTGAAACCTTTCCCAACTGAACCAGGTGCCTGTGAACTGTTCCATGAGACGAATTTAACCTCTGAGCTACCATATCGATTGTCAAATTTGGCTCACGTTCCACGAGTTCCAGCAAGCCCTCGGACTTAAAGACTTCAGAACGAAAAGAGCGCGGGGCGCTGGAGGAGTACGTCGCAGTTACCACTTCGGAATTTTGAAAACCACTTTTGCGCAGTCCTTACACTAACGGTATCCTCTCCGAGAACAGTGTTCATTTCTGCAGCAGCAATTGTTGCATTTTTATCACTTTTATAAAAAAAATACAAAATATGCCTCTTATACGCGTTCGAAGATTCCATTTATTTTTTAGCAACACGTGCTTCTATCCGCGCTTAAAATCACTTGTTGAATGCACAATATATCAAAGAAAATATGAATAGTTCCGTTATATTCCGCGAATAATTTTTTGTATGTAAAAATCGTACAAAAGTGAAATTATGGGTAAAATACGCACGAACTTATGGACTGACCTGATACTTTTCGAAATTCCCCTTACAAACAAACTCACTGAAAGCGCTTTCCTTGGCTCGTGTAACGGCACGGCTCTTTTATATGGATTATGCACTTTTAATTTCTGTACGTTTCCTATAATAAAACAGCGCCTTTTGTTCCAAATATATGTATGTATATAAACAATAGAATATTTTCTCCTAATAAACTTGTGTAAATATTAAATGGAACTAAAGAAATATTATGTAAACAGTCACAAAAATGAATTGCCAGGTAATTATTTTATTGTTAATATAATAGCATTTAATACAGTATTGTCAGCGGTATGGGCTTGGCTAAATACACATATACCTCTGTATACATACTCGTACAAATGTGCCTGTGTATACTTGTAAACGTATTTGGTTAATGTTTACGTTGTAAACGCATAAATGATATAATGCACTCATAATCGAGGAAGATGTCTTAATTGTTTTCGTCAATCGAGCTCAACCAATATCTTTACCACAGTCCTACAGGGATACTACTGCTATTTTCCTCAATAGAATATTGAGACGTTCTTGGAAACGTAACCGCTTCAGAGAATTTCAGCTAACTATAATTGCCCTTCACAATTTAAATCAGTGCGAACAAACAATGGTATGGGTATACAGGGTTTGATTGATTCTTTTTTTAAGCAGTTTTATTAAGCCTTTTGGCTTATGCAACTAATGTTCTTCAAAATAGGACCCCTGAGCGTCAATACACCGCTGGTAGCGGTCCGTCCACTGCAGGAAACATTTTTTAAACTCAACCGCCGGAATCGCGTTCAATTCGGCTGTCATAGTTTTTTGCATCGCCTCGATGGAGTCGAAACGCCTCCTCTTCAGCTTTCTTTTCAGGCGCGGGAACAAGAAGAAGTCCGGAGGGGACAGGTCTGGGCTGTAGTGAGGATGGTGAAGCATCGGAACCCCCATCTTGGCCAATGCAGAGGTGCAGAGGAAGGCGCTGTGCGCCGGCGCATTGTCGTGGTGAAGGGTCCAATTGTTGACGAGATCGGACCGAACCCGGGCGACGCGATTTTTCAGCCGAATGAGCACTTCTTTATAAAATGCCGCGCTTACAGTACTTCTTGGAGGTACAAACTCCTTGTTAATGATGCCTCGAAAGTCGAAAAAGATGATCAGCATGGTTTTGACCTTGGATTTCGACATGCGCCTTTCGGCCTTCCTTGTACGACTTGTGCCACCGTTTTACCTGGCCACTGGACAGAGATTGGTCCCCGTAAGCCTCCTTGACTAGCCCAATGATTTCGGTACTCCTTTTGTTTAGCTTTACGCAAAATTTGATCGAGTAACGTTGCTCCAACGATCGCTGCATTTTCGCCACTACAAAATCCTAACACACTTTTAAAACAGCTTTCACGCGCGGAGCGATGTTGACTGCACCGCTGTTGCCAGCGAACTGGGACCGGTTTCTAGTGGAAAGGGAAGGGCCAACGATCATTTTCCCCACCAGCCGATTCGGTTGATCGCTTGGCAGTGGCTCCGCGCGGGAAGGCTCATTACTTTTCAATCAAACCCTGTAAGTTTCCGGCCTCGTAAGAAAGGAGCCGCTGCTGATACAATTTTTGTGTTTCCGCATTTAATATACTGGTGATTTCAAGGTGTATATGAGAGATCTCGACCGCAGTTGTTGTCAAAAATGTTTACATTCGTCCCGAAAAACAGCATTTGCGGGAAGTAATGCTTCATTATTACCTTTTAAAGAAAAGTGCAACTGAAACGTGTCGTATGTTCATCAAAATTTACGGTAATCACACCCTATCAAACACAACTTGTAAAGAGTGGTTTCGACGCTCCCAAAGTGGCAATTTCGACGTGAGTGATAAAGATCGCGAAGGGGAACCGAAAAAATTCGAAGATACTCAATTACAACAATTATTGGATGAAGACGCATGTCAAACCCGTGATGATCTATCTAAAGAGTTGGCTGTTGACAGATCAACCGTCGGTAAATGTTTCCACGCGGTGGGAATGGTCCAGAAAGCAGCTAACTGGGTGCCACATCGATTGAAGGAGAGGAATGTCGAGAGACGTTTGGTAACGTGTCAAATGCTTCTTGAACGCCAGAAAAGAAGAGGTTTTCTGCATCGTATGTTGTTGTTGTTGTTGTAGCAGCATAAACATTCCCCATGCATATACGAGGTATGCTGCAGAAGTGACAGTGCTTGGCCGGATATAAATCCGGGTCGTTCCGGTTACGTGGACCCGACTGTCGTGGGAGCGACTGTCGTGAAATCGACTGTCTGCATCGCATCGTCACTGGCGATGAAAAATGGATCTTTATGATAACCCTAAACGTCGACAATGTTGGAGCCTGCCAGGTGAACCAGATCCATGGACAGCGAAAAATAATATTCATGCTTCAAAGGTTATTGTGTGCATCTGGTGTGATCAGAAGGATGTCATCTGTTATGAA
The DNA here is from genome assembly GCA_037575425.1 of Anastrepha fraterculus. NCBI lineage: Eukaryota > Metazoa > Arthropoda > Insecta > Diptera > Tephritidae > Anastrepha > Anastrepha fraterculus. The sequence continues at coordinate 26,106 of JAYXIM010014565.1, forward strand.
CTCCTTAAACCATCTGAAACCATTACTGGCGATGGTTATCAACTGCAGCTAATGTATTTGAATCGAGCTCTGAGCTCTCGACCAAAAGCAGCCGGAATGGGATGGTAGACATGACAAACTGATTTTGCTGCATCACAACGCCAAGCTACACGTTGCTAAATCGGTCCAGAAATATTTAGAGAGATTAAACTGGGAAATATTCTCCCACCCGCCGTATTCCTCAGACATTACACCTTCGGATTGCCATCTGTTCCGATCAATGCAGTCGGCCCTTATTGGAGAGCGGTTCACTTCTTACGAGAGCATCGCAAACTGACTCAATGAATAGATAAAGTCAAAAGAACTCGAATCTTTCGTCAGAGAAATTCGTATGCTGCGTGAAAGGTGTAGTAAAGTTGTAGCTTCCAATGCCACATACTCCACATAATATCGTGTATTATTTAATTGTTTAAATAATTTGTAACTTTGGCTAAGAAAGGACGGAAACTTATTCCCATACCCTCAACTTAATAATAAGCACAGGTTTCCGCGGGAATGGGCAGGTCACTATTTACTGGATACCAGGACCCAAAGGAATAGAAGGAAGTGAGAGAACCAATGAGCTCGCTAAGGCAGGTATTCGCTCAACCTCGTACAAGACTGTCAAAATTATGCTAAGGACTTGGAATACGAAAACTACAAACTTTATTTTATCACTGTCTAGAAATTTTGGTTGGAGTACTAATGGGGCACTGTCTCACCCCACATCATAGAGTCAAAATGGGATTTATCTAGAGCGATGCCTGTAACACCTACAACGAAACGGAGCAAGGGGCACTTTGGGACACCTAGTTAGTTGGTTGGTGGACGTAGGTGTTGTCTGTGCGACACAGTCCAGACCCAATTAGAACCACTGCTTTCTTATTAGTCGAACCATCTTGATTTGGCTATAAATCTTCCCAGCCGTCAATTTTCTTTTCAGCAATTTGTTTCGAGTTGGCCGTCGAGAATTCCCCCAGCGTCCTATGTTGTAGAGCCAGACTTGGGCACTTACATAGATAGTGAAAAACTGTGTCTCTAGATTCTTCTTGATTGCAGCCACCTGATCCTCCTGGCATGGTCTTCAAAAGGCCAATCACCGGCTATTGTTGACGTAGTTTTGAAAATGTCTGCCCGTGGCTTTCTTAATAATTCGTGAGTTCAGGATTTACTGCAATTGGACCACATTTGTTTAGTTCCACCAGTAAGTCTACCTATCAACGGCCTGCTTCTGGAATAGCCGCAGTATCTTCCTTTTGCGCAGGTCTTGGGGGCAATCTATTTCTACCGCTTCGGATTCGTTATAGGATGCCCCTATCTTGCCAATTCATCAGCTTTCTCATTTCCTTCTATGTTCCTCAGGCCAGGTACCCAGTTCTTCTTTGTATTGTCTGACGATTTTTGAATTGGTTATAGGTAACTTCCGATAGTTGTTGTGGATGGTTTTTAATCATTCTGCAAGCTTCTCTTATCCCGAGAACTTTTGCTTGAAAAATACTAGTCCAGTTCCCCAGGAGGAAGGGCCTGGAAGTGTCGAGGTCTTTCGAATACACTCCG